>JANRGW010045808.1:0-20925 GCA_024733675.1 Psilopsiagon aymara | reverse complement strand
TTTTTTGGCGGGGGGGGGGGGGGGGGAGAATGAAGGGGGATCTTCCCCCGCTCCCAGCGACATCCCGTCTGGCCGATCCTGGCCCTTCGCTGCGGTACATTCCCATCGGAGTAAGGAGGCAGGATCGAGACATGGTTGGATTAGCACGAGAATCAATTGGTATTGAGTTGCTGGAGAAGTCACATTGGTTATTCACGAGAGACTCATCCCAACCAAAACTCTCCAGCTAAAAAAGGGGGAGTTGCTTGGAATAATGTTCTTGGCTTGACTCCACGAATAACAGGGATACTAGTAAAAAAAATAAAAAGGGGGGAAAAAAATCCCCAAACCCACTCTATCCGGTGTAAGGTCAGTGTACTTTCCTCTGAAATGCGTGCGGGAGAGACGGCACCTACAACTTTTCCAGCTTAATCGATTTCTAAAACTCTGTAAGGACCTCCTACTCTATGTGCCCTTGTATTTTATGTACTTTGCTCACTTTTGGGGAGCTGTGCTCATTTATTTTATTGAAGGAAGGACATTTGTTAATAGAAGCAGCAAAATGTAGGGATTTCGAAAGACCTCGCTAAGAGCAAATGTTCCCAATTCGTGCATATTGCAAAATGGGCTGAGACTGAAACACTGTGCGGCACTAAAACAATGCTGCTGTGCAGCCACGGTGAGGAGGAGAGGGCAGTGGGAAGAGGAAGGAATTTGCAAGCGCGATTTTCTTCTTATTCCCTTTTAAATGCACATCCTTTTTAAGCCTCTGTCACGTGCCGGCAGTGCTGCTTCTGCTCTACATATGGAATAAATACCTCCGAAAACTGCCTTGTCCTGCTTTGATCGGGTTTTCTCTGTTTTGAGGGTTTTTTAGGGGAGGGTGGGTTTGGGGGGGTTGTTGGTTGTTTTTTTGGTGATGGGGGGTCAGTTTGTTCGGTTGAGGGTTTCTTTTTATTATTTTTTAATTTTATTTTTTTAATTTTTCAACTGCTCTCCCCGATGGGCCGGAGTAGCTGCGGGTTATGAAACGGGACAAATAAAAGTAAACAGTCTAGTAAAAGTCACTGCGAGTCGCACGTGTTGTGTCTGGGTCACTGCCGACCGCCACTGACCCGGCTGGGTGTCTGTCTGTCTGTCCCCCCGGCCCCCCCGCAGCTGGGAACTGCTGGCTCCGGCAGGCGCGGAACGGCCGCTGCCAGGTCCTCTACAAAACCGACCTCAGCAAGGAGGAGTGCTGCAAGACCGGCCGCCTGACGACTTCGTGGACGGAGGAGGACGTCAACGACAACACGCTTTTTAAGTGGATGATTTTCAATGGGGGAGCTCCAAACTGCATCCCGTGCAAAGGTGAGGGGGTGCTGCCGAGCTGCTCTTCGCTGGGAAGCAGTGCAGGCAGGGCCTGGGGGGGAGGAGTTGGGAAGGAAAGGAGGGGGGTGATGGGGGCAGCGCTTTCTCCTCCCGCCTCCTTACTCGCCGAGGCTTTGAGGGGCGTCTCGTACCGGCCCTGGGATGGGTGAGGGGACCCCATCTCTGTTTGGCCGCCGGGAGGGGGGGAGCGACCTCCTGTTTCCCGCCCCCTGCCCCAGCCCTCAGCGGCGGGGGCAGTTTCCCTGTAATGGTGTTTCCCTGAGGGAGGTGGGGGGAAGGTGTTTGCCTCTGTGCTCTGGGGTCACAGTGTCTTTTTTTTTTTCAAGCAGTTTTGACACCAGGTCTGTTCTGCACACTCGGTATTAAAGTGGTGCCTCTTTCCTTCCATCAGAAACATGCGAGAACGTGGACTGTGGACCCGGGAAGAAATGTAAAATGAACAAGAAGAACAAACCTCGGTGTGTTTGTGCTCCGGATTGCTCTAATATCACTTGGAAGGGTCCCGTGTGTGGCTTAGATGGGAAAACCTACAGGAACGAGTGTGCCCTTCTCAAAGCCAGATGTAAAGAACAGCCCGAACTTGAAGTCCAGTATCAGGGCAAATGCAAAAGTAGGTTTGCAAATCTAATCCCATCTCCCTCAAATGCCAAAGGTGTGTGTCTGAGTGTAGGAAGGAGAAGCTGTTGGATGTATTTCTGCACAGGAACCAGAGTGGTGTTCCTAATGTTGGGAGACAGTAGCTAAACCATGCTCAGCAGACAATGCCCTAGCTGGATTGAGGGCTCCCCACAGTCTGGCAGTGCTTGTGTCCCACCAGCTACCCTGAATTGGGAAAGTTCCCTCCAGCTGCCCTTAAATGGCGAGAGCTGATGAAAGCAAATCTGATCATTTGTTTTGTTGTGTCACCCTTTTACTCTTAATTGGGATGTGGGATCTCCTAATAATCAGTGTGTGTTTCCGTCTTTGTTCCAGAGACCTGTAGGGATGTTTTATGCCCCGGCAGCTCCACATGTGTGGTAGACCAAACTAACAACGCCTACTGTGTGACATGTAATCGAATTTGCCCAGAGCCTACCTCCCCTGAACAGTACCTCTGCGGGAATGACGGCATCACTTACGCCAGCGCCTGCCACCTGAGGAAAGCTACTTGCCTACTGGGCAGATCCATAGGATTAGCCTACGAAGGAAAATGCATCAGTAGGTATCTCGGTAGGAGGGTAAGGGTGGGGGAGCTTCCTGGTCAGCAGTTTCAGAGTATTGTGTGTGCAATTGGATGGACGTAGTGAGCGCTCTGGAGGAGAAGAGGCTTCCAGCAGCCTGGGTTAGTGCTCCCTGCCAGAAGAAGGAGAGCCCGGGAGAGCTTCGCCCCAGAAAAGGCTGTGGAAGGGGGTGAGGGAGTAGAGGGACTGATCCTGCTTCTCTTGCTATCACTGTGGGTGCTGACATTAGTATCCAAGGGAGAAGTAGCCGCCATTAAATAGATGATGACATGGTTACAGTGTAACAAGGTCTCGATATTCAGTGGATCTGGATTCCTGGAAACAATTGTCTTCAAGTGGTCTTGGCAAAGCTTGCTTTAACTTAATTGGAAACATCTGATCACTTTTCCCTCTTTAGAAATAATGCAGAGTTTGGAGACAGTTGGTGGGTGAAGATGGGAAAATAATCTCTGTGCATCGTGACATTTTGTACTGTGATTTCCAGAAAGGACTGATAGTGAAGCATGTTAAGAGGAAGCACCTTCAGGGCAGCCTCTGCTCCCCGGAACAGCTGAGGAAATTTGGGGGAGGCTGCTTCTAGTTGGCAAAGGTTGAGGTGAATTCCCTTTCCAGTCTTGTAGGCAACTACTCTGTGTGGGTTAGTTTTAAAATAATTGATTTAGAAATGCTGAATGTGTTGACAAATTCTGCACTTACCACTAATTTGGAGAGCTGAATTTCCACAGACTTCAAACAAAGCAGGAAGGTCATGTACAATAGGCAAATGTAATTCTGTATTCCCAGGGCCAAGCTCTGCTGGCACAGCTGTCTTTCCTCCCCCACATATAGACAGGCAATGGTGTCCAAGGGACTACTTGCTTGAGCAAAATCAGCAAGTATCATCACATTCACTGCGTCTGAGCTTTGTCTGTTCACAGTTCACAGGGGAAAAAGGAGTTTGGGGTTGTTTGTTGTTGCTTTTTTCTTTGTCTTTTCACTTACCTCTTGTATCCTGTGTGTATTTTTAGAAGCCAAATCCTGTGAAGACATTCAGTGCAGTGCTGGGAAGAAATGCTTGTGGGATTTTAAGGTTGGCAGAGGTCGGTGCGCCCTCTGCGATGAGCTCTGCCCTGAAAGCAAGTCAGACGAGGCAGTCTGTGCCAGCGATAACACCACTTACCCAAGTGAGTGTGCCATGAAAGAGGCAGCCTGCTCCATGGGTGTGCTTCTAGAAGTAAAGCACTCTGGATCTTGCAACTGTAAGTGAGATTTTTAACTCTGCAGACACTTAAAGCTTCTGAAGGCAATCCCTAGGTACTGAAGACTTACGCCTTTAAACATAAGAAAGCTCGACTTGGAGATTTCGAGATACAGCACAGGTGACATATACGTATGTACCTATCATGCACACACTTTGGTTACTGATTAAATGCAATAGATCAACAACCAGCTGACCTTCAAGTTGGGTTTTTTGGGGATATTCAAAGGACAAGTCATTCTGTCAGAAAGGGGTTGCCCTAAGAATGTAATTCTAGTGATTTTTTTTTTTTTTCCTACTTTGTCTGCTCTCGTGTGCTTCGCTGATTGCTTTATTAACGCCCTGATAAACTCTTAACTCGGTCCAAAAGAACAAGCCTAATGGTAGCACATGGGCATCTGGTTGAGCACAGTTGCCTCTTCTAACTCTGAATGAAGGACACAAAACAATTAAACCTAGAACGCAAGAGTGCTTTTCATTTGATTTCAGGAATCTGCCAATAAAACCTGAGCCATTGATTCTTCAGAACTTTCTGCAGTTTTGACTTCATAGATTACGTATAAAAAACCTTATTGCATAACAGCAGATGCCAAAGAGCATCTCACTACAAGTCGCATAAAATGCAACGCTGTATTATGGCTGTTCAGAGGGCTTTGAAAACATGCACTGAGCTGCTTCTGCGCTGTTGTTGTCCTTATTTAAACAACAGCTCCCCTGTATTCCCCCATCTAGCCATTAATGAAGACCCAGAGGACGAAGACGAAGATGAAGACCAGGACTACAGCTTTCCTATATCTTCCATTCTAGAGTGGTAAAAGCTCCATCACTTATTGGAACAGCCATTGGGCACAAAATCAATGTCCATACTGTACATAAGTGTATGCCTATTTATTTTGGGGAGAAAAAAAAAAAGTATACATATAGTTGAGTCTCGTAGACATTTATTTATACTGTGTCATGTTTTATAATTTATACATAAAATGTCTGGTTGACTGTACACCTTGTTTTTTGAAGAAATTTATTCGTTACGGGAAGAGCAGTGTTATTTATTGTGAGGTCTCTTGCTTGTAAAGTAAAGCTTTTCTTTTTTCTTGCAAACTATAAAAGTCCATTCCTTAGAGCTTACCCACATGATCTCATCTGTTTCACTGATGTTAACTCTTTTCTACCTTAACAAACTTGCATGTTGGTTTCTGTTATGTTTATTTATTGGATTTTCTTCTTGCCGGTTCTGTACGTAAAAGCTCCTCGGGTTTTTGTTTACAAGGAATCTTGACTGACCAAAAGGCGTTGTAACTGACTTAAGTATACTTCCAGGGTGCAGTGAGGCAATCTTTAAGGAAACTTCTTCCACTTCACTTTTCTCTACTTCTGATCACATCATGTGCTGAAGTGATCTCAATGTTCTGATCATTTATACTGTACTATATGAATTCCAGACCCAAAGAAATCGGATTATGAAGGTTGTTAACTACAGGGCTTACTGTAATAAGAATAAAGGTTTTATTTTATTTTTATTGTTTCGGGTTTTTTTTGTAACATGCATAACTGTTTTACCAGGTGTTTCCTTTAAGATAGTCTTTCAGTACCACTTTCAAAGTTTTCTTTCCCAATCAGTGTGTCACTAAAAGTTATATCAAAGCTTTATCAGTTCAAGTTTCTTGCTTTCATAATACTTTTTTTCTGATGCAATTTTATATTTTCAAACATGGCGAGTTAAATATAAATTCATTTAAATATATAGTTTTGTACTTTTCTACCATGTAAATGTGCAATGTATATAAAAGTTATAATGTGTATTTGTAAATAAATGATGAATGAAAAAAATAATAAAATGGAATTTTCCTTAGAGGCAGTCCTCAGCTTTGGTTCTAAAGGGTTCTTGCCCTCTGGTGCAAAGAAGACAGTATACTGGTGGTTAGGGGATCCTTTCCCCTCCTTGGCTTGTGTGTGGTTAGCAGCAAAACACAGTGGTTAAGGCCAAAGCTTTCTGCTGACATTGATTCAAGAAACCCCTTTTTTTTTAGACAGGAGCAATGTCTTCATTTCATTGGCATTAATTTTAAATCCAAGTACAGTGAGCGAGGAGAAGAGATGGCAGTATTTTTGTTTCCTTCTCCATCCACTGAATAAAAAGGCTCTCATTTCTGAGGCATCTTTAACTCCGTATTTCTAGGAGGTGTTGAATATATACTTGAAATTTTTCAAGAGCTTCAAATTCACGTTACCGAGGTTGCAGTTGCATCACCATTTTAGATGACCAATAGAAAAAGCGAAGTGGGGCCTACTTGCCCAAATTCAAGATGAGTAACAAGTAGTCAAAAAAACACCAAAACCAACCAAAAATCAAAACCATAAAAGAGCACATTGCCATATGGAAGTTAGTTTTTCACAAAGGGAAGGTTAATTCTTCAGTTCTTTCTCATGAATCAGTAATGAAAACCCGATGAACTGGACCCACTTGACAATATTAATACAGTGAACTGAAGAAAGGAAGCAGCCGTAAGCACAGCAGGGACCAAAATCTACCTGGCTATGATGTTCTCACAAATAAGGGCCCATTTACCAAAATTTCTCATACCACATAAAAATGTACTTAAATACCTTATTCAGTGGTGTTCAAAGTGCTTTTCTGAACCAAAGTCTGAGAGCAGAAACTGACTTAACAATTTTGTTTAAAGACAAATCATACTTGAAAGCTGTTCCTGCTGTAGTGTTCTGTGGTTTTTTAACTGTAAGTACTAATTTGTTATGGATTGTTTAGCATTATCCAAAGCAAATATAATGTATTCCTTTATGCATAAAAGCTGCAAGTGTGCATTTATAAAACTGTATTCAAAATAATAGTAAAAAACATCTGCCCTTTATCCTTCTGTTGCTTCATTTAGACAAGTAGTCTCTTTGGAAGGAAGTACATGATGAGAGGAGCAAAGGGAACAGAATCCAGAATAAAAGATAACAGGGACTTGGAGAACAGAGGGATGGAAAAAGAACCTATCAGAAAATCTTTCAAGGAAATAACAAACCCGTAACAATAACATAGAGACAAAATGTTTAATAGATATGGAGAGTATCAGAGGAGTTTTTTCTCAAAATCAGATAGGTGCCAGCCACTTCATTTCCAACAAAACAACATTAAAATACTGGTTTTAATTGTAAATATATTTACATGTCTCACAGTGAGACTGTAGCAGAGCCGGATTTCTGGGTTATAATTTGATACCCTGCTGCTGGATCACAAAGTAACTTTGAGAAAGTCACTGACAGCCAAATTTAAGACCAGCAACAAAAATGCAAGGAAGCTCTATTTACACATGCATGCAAAAGCACCACAAAATTCTACATCAGGCTTTTGCTGATAAAATGATTTAAAGTTCTACTACTGCATTTCCAATTGCTACTGATATTTCTATACAGCTGAGAATCTTGAAACCTACCATGCACCAAAGCCTGCCTGTGATGTACAGGTGAGGCATCTCCTGAGAGGCTTCATGAGGTAAGCATCTTCTGAGCAAGCCTAACATACACCAGCCTAGTCATGAAACACAACAGCCCCAGAGACTTTCTCTCAGAAACATGTCCAGAGGTTGTAGCAGCATGACTGCCAACATTTTATATAATATCTTAGTTGTAGATAAGGCACTTGTTCGTGAAGTGGGAGATGCAGGTTCACTGCCAGTCTCTTTTCTGAGGAGATCTTTCTCACGTCTCCCAAGAGTGCATCTGCCACCAACTCAAGGTGAAGCACAGGCTGGAGAACTATTTGTCATGCCTGCTGAAGCCATACTTCTGTACTGGAGAGGAAGCCAGATTCATTGAGAGAGGATAATTTGCAAACCTAATAGGTGCTCCTTCTGAAGAGGAAATCCTGGGTTCTTGCTCCAGGGGCTGCCTACACATTTTGCATTTGTAATTGAGTAACATACATACATAGTGCTTGAAGCAGGGCCAGAATCTAGGTTGCCTCCCCTCCTCCTCCCCCCAGCAGGTAAGCACCTCCATCCTTGAGCTATGATATCATGTTTAACTCTCTGCCTAAATCAAGATTACAAATCTCTCATCTTTTTCTACACTGAGTCATACACCAGGAGAGGCTTTACTTTTTTCATCCTCTCTTCAAGGCTTGTATATGGGGAATTTCCTGGGAAATAGAAATGTGTACTTAATTCCCTTAATCTAAGGAAAGTGCTGAATCCATCTTTTTCTACCTCTTGTCCTTTCATGTGTTTTTGGTTTCATTTCGTTTTGCTTCTTTCCTTGATGCACAGGCTATCCTGGATGTTGCTTAAATGATGACACAGAGATATCTGGATGTCTAAATACAAGAAGGTGGTTTCCAGCTCTGAAACTATATTGCACAAGCTCCTAAAACCAGAAGGGAAATACATTTTCAGAAATATCTTTCTCTTGAGTGTTTTCCATTGTTTGGTGTAGATACTCTCTTTGCTGTAAGTCAGACTTCTGAAACTCTAGTTCAACATGGAGTGTACTTTGGTACTGAATCCCAGGCTTGTGAACTCCGTTCATGAATGCAGGCACAGTAACACACAGTGGAGCACGTATGTTTATAAACAGAAACCCTTATTCCGGCACTTAAGTAAAATCAGCTTAATTCTAAGAAACCCAGCTTGAACCATTCGAACCATAAGACTATTGCATTTAAAGCCCCAGTTCCCAAGTGTATTTGTCTGTGCAATAAATGCAAGCTAGTATATAGAATTTTGGTCACAGTCAAGTGCATTCCTGATAGCTGTGTTCATAAGACAGACATAAGAACAGTATAATGGACCTATTTTGCACCTTTTAGATCTTTGCCTCCTTTCTGCCTGCTAATACACCTCAACTAAAACTACATTCCAAACCTCTCAGCAAATTTCAAACAGCTGCCATTTCTCTATTTTTTTTTTTTTTTTATAACATAAAAATATTTCCTTCTTTCCCTCCAAATGGGAATCAGGTGAAATTAAATTTCAGTATGCAGTGCTGTTCTCTAGGCAGTGACATTTTACTATACAATGAATCACCAGCACAGAAACATCTGTATCTTATCCCTTTGAAGAACTAGGATTCCATGCTTTCTGGTGAAGCATAAAATTTGTACATAGACCAAGGGGTTCACAAGGTATCAAATTTTAAATTCATAACTCCCTGAAGACAGGGAAATTACATTTTTTGTTTGATACTTATATAATTCCAAAGCCTGCTTGACTCACTATGACAGCATGAATTTTGCAGGTACAGTACACACAGTTAACAATTTAATTATTAATTTTTTTTCCCGCCCAATAGATATGAATACATAATGGACCTTTGTGGCTGGATTTTGCTGACACTTATTTGGGATCATCTGTATAATTCACATTTGTTCATTATTCCTAAATAACGTGGCAAATGAAACTATCACACAGTGGAGAAATACGACATGAAAACAAGGTGTGAGCCATAATGATCAGCTCAGATACTGATTTGGAGTTAAAACTATGTTTAGCTCATTTTCCCATAACTTACATGTATGTTCTTCTGATCTTTCAACCTTTAAATGGATTTATTCACCTTTGCCATGGGATTGAAAAGCACTAACGTCAGAAAACTGAGTGGGAACTCTGGACTTTGGTAACAGTCAATCAGATCTCACAGATGCTACATGATAATGGAATTTAGCTGATCTAGCATAGATCTGAATGTGTAAAGGCCCCCAAATTTCAACCAGTGCCACTCAGTAATAGCATCAGAAACTTCCAGTGCTTCAGTGAGGTCTACAACTACTCAGAACTCCTCAAAATGAAACCACAGCACTCACATTCAAGAACTAAATTTTACTCACCTGATTTTAAAGACTTCTGACATCTTTTCCCACATACAGGTGGCTTAGGCAGAGCAATTCATATCCTCGTTTCGATTGGTGTCTCCACCAAAACTGTAAAAAAGCCTAAAAATGCTTGGCATGAAAGATATGCAAATGTTGAGCAATTCCACATAAGGACTTCAACTTTATAGAAATAAATTACTCATTTTATGGGAAAGAAAAAAGGCACCGACTCTATCTCTATAAAGATACAGACCTGGAGCTCCAAATTTACACAGCCCACAAACTCAAGAGTTGCACTTCCCAACCCAGCATGCCTGGAAGCTGTGACAATTCGTTTATTAATCTCCCTGGCATTCTCCTGGCTTTGATGGAACTTCAGCTTTAACTGAAAGGCACTTGCCACTGTCAGCAGCCTAGCAAGCAGCACCACATGCACTGACAGGGCAAAATCCAGCCAGAGCCCACAGCAGAAGCCCGATCAAAAGACTAATTTCCTATCTGGAAGAAAGGTCAGAATCTGAAGTGTTAGTTGCAGCCTGTGTACAGCAAAGGTATTGTAAATTACAGACTTGAGGGCATGCAGTGTCTTTGTTCAGATGTGTTTCACACATACACTGCAAGTTAGTAAATAGCTGTTTATCTCACACAGCAAAAAATACATGGTAAAGCTTAGCATGGTCTTTTCTTGGTATTAATGCCATCTTATCTGTACATGCAGGTAGGTCACCACAGTGCACTTTTGGAGCCACACATTCAGATACAAAATTAGGACCTTAAGAACATTTGAGAGTGTATCTTACTGCTCCTGCTCACACACACCACACACCCCCCCCAGTTCTCC
This sequence comes from Psilopsiagon aymara, assembly GCA_024733675.1. NCBI lineage: Eukaryota > Metazoa > Chordata > Aves > Psittaciformes > Psittacidae > Psilopsiagon > Psilopsiagon aymara. The sequence continues at coordinate 10,468 of JANRGW010045808.1, read as the reverse complement.
TCAGGAATGAGTTAATCAGGATGTAGATCACTCTTTTCTGAAAAATATCAGTGAGGGATTCTACTTTGCATGAGTACTTTTATTTTTTATTTTTTTATGCTCTGGTTGCCTGCCACCAAGTCCAGCCTTTCTTTTCCAAATGAGACATAGCATGTGGAAAATGGAGAAACGAAGAAGCAACAGGGAAGTGTCACAGCAAGGGAAATTAAAAAAGAGAAGGGCAGAGTAAAGGTCCTAGGAAAACAGCAGAGGACCAAAGGGAAATAAAATTATGCTTAAAGTCGTATGTGAAAAAATACATACAAGAAACCATTTTTGTCAGACCCTCAGATATATAAGCAATGCCATGAATGCTAAAGTGCCATCTACTGGTACATCTTGTGCTAACTAACCGTGTTGCTTGGAGTCCACCATGGGACGCATGAAACCGAAGATTCATCTTCTTCACCGCTACTGACTTTTTGGTGACTGAGAGTAACAGCCCTTGCCAGAACAATGTTATAATCTTCCTACTGTAAAATGGAGATATTAAGATTTCATAACTTGTGTGCTTTCATAACCTGTGCAAAGCTCTTTGAGATTTTGTGGTAGAATGTCCTGCAACAAGGAACTGTTGCAGTGGCACCTCCAAGTCCAAACTCCACCCTTCTGATGAAGACGCTAAAATATTAAGTGGGAGACCCAGAAGAAAAACAGAACTGAAGACAGTGGAGGAAGAAAAAAGGAGAAGAGTGTAAAGACCAGTAGGAGTTAAGGAGGAGGAGAGTTGGTAGAATACAGTGTGATTAATTGCTAAAGACAATACAATTTACACTGCATTTTTAGCAGATGTGTATATGTTGCTCCAGCTGTGGGAACAGCAGACTTTCCAGATCTTGTTTCTGACACACAATAACTGTGAACTCTATTATGTGCAAATAATAAATCTAAGCAGCACCTCCAACATTTGAATAAGCAAGAAAAAGAGGGTCATATTTTTTGAAGTGTTAGCACATATTTGTCAACACCAAACTTCTAGCTAAATCACACAAAGGAGGACTACAGGACAATGGTAACACATACCCAAACCGTATGTGAGCTCGCAAGTAGATACATGGTATTGTAATCCCATGTTTAATAGGTAAGGCCTCTAGGGATGGCAGACTGTGCATGGTCTTGGGTAGACTGGATGGGTTTGTTTTGCTAATGTATTTACTGGCTGGTATGTTAATTTTTTCAATGTGTTATGGAGCAGTTCCCAAGTTAGGGTCATGACCCCACTTGGGGCCCGCAAGCCTGGAAGTGAAAATGAAAGTGGGGTTGTGACCCTGGAAGTAGGGTTGCTAAGGGAAAAACTTTGAGAAGCACTGATGTTGTGCTACTAGGTGGGACCCCTACATGGATGCTGAGTTCAATCTCTGCTGAAGGATAAAGTTTTTAATAGTGCCTATATTTCTCAGAGAATTAAGTCTTGTTTCTGACTGATTTACTGCCAGATTCAAGAAAAGGTCTCAGATACATAAAGAGAAATCTGAGAATGAAGTTCAGAATTGTGAGTACTGCATCTTGAAAAGATAAGGCGCATCATGCAGTGAAGACATATCCACTATTTTATTTAAAATGCACATTGGTAGCTGCAGTCTACTGATAAGAGCACTTCATTGACAACCCTTAGCCTGAAGAAATCACACCCATCCCTGCTATTTTCAGGAGGGTGATCTTACCACCAGGACATCATCATGGGATGGAGCCATGTTCATGATTTTTGCCCAGTTTTTCAGTGTTATCAGGGGAGGTGGGGGTCATCCCTCACCACATGCTTGATCTTTGAGCAAAGAACGTTTGGTTAAGGAAAGAGTCATATGTTGAACAAGCATTCTGAATAGAAGGGATAGCCACTGTGAAGAGAAGACTCTTCTACATTTTTTACAAGAAGTGGCACAGACACCATCTTCAAACAGATCCTAAGCTTGAATTCAGCCTGGACTTTGAAGGTTTAAGGTTCAGTTGGCAGTACACACTTATATAGGGCCACTTCAAGCACCCTGGGGTTATCCTTGTTGCTGTCCAGCTGCTGTTCCCAAAGGAGACAGTTCTTCCATAGCTCCTGTGTCCTGACAGCCCCACTATGAAGATTGTGATACCTCAATGAGTTTTAAATGGTACAAAATCCCTATGTGTGGACAAGTGAATTGAGGCCTTAGGTTCTCAATCATGTTAGCACTTCTGAATAGTCATGAAAAGTAGACATGAAGTTGTATCTCCTTATTTTTTATCCTCTATGCACATTTATTCCAGTCTGAAATTATACTGTGCTATGACTGCAGCTTTCACATTAGATCTGGAGAATATTCCTGACTTTTACTTAGAGAAATATTTTGTAATTAGTATGAAAATATTTGTGATATGCAGACAGAGAGGCATTAACAGCTGATTTTTGACAGTGACATGTCTCTGTTTCTCATTTATTAGTAACTTGTATTGATTTATACCAGGATTAATTATTGATGCAAATATTTCACCCATATTTTTTCTGTCACAAGCAGGGAAAATAATGCATGGCTGTGAATAATCCATACAATGGTTTATGAACCCCAAATGCCTCAGAGAGTATCGGATATCCACCTGGTGTCCCTTGAGTGCTGGATTTCATATTTTACATTTAATATGAATTAACAGATGTGTACAGTCACATACAGGCAAAAAAGCTCCTTCTTGAGACTACATCAGAGGAGGTTCCTGGTAACTGTTTATTTTAACAAAATAACAAGGTGTCTTGTGCTTCTGAAATTTGTTGAAAATCTACTCATTTCGGAAAGTTAATAATCTGTACTCTGCATAGAGCTGAACTGCTAAATTTTAGTTCATCAAACACGTCTAGGAAAGATAAGTGTACCTACTGTAATAAATTTCCAAAAATAAAACAGCCACCATTTTGAACAGAAGCCCCTGAATCTGAAAAACATACTTTTCTAATGTATGCAATCCTATTAAAAAGTGCATCTTATGAATTTTTGCCTGAATATTTCAGCATGCAATCCGACACATTTCAACTCAGCTCAGGCAAATGAAATTTACAGAAATTATCATCAAAATGATAAAAAGGGGAAGTCTCAGAAAGAAGGAACTTGATTTTAACCTCACTATATCATAGCAAACTGCACATTCCAGATTCTCTTATTTGCTGTGTTAGCAGTGGGGATTGTAAGTGCATTTTTAAGCTTTTTCTCTGCAACTACAAATGCTTGAAATATCGTCTAATATGAAGCACGGAGTTCTAATCATTCATGGTTTATAAGAACTTGATGATTTTAAGAAAGAAAACAAAAAACACTGAAATCATGATAAAGTCATAACAGTCAGCAAGGCTGACTGCCAAGCAGAGAGGACTTTATTTGTTCAGAACTGTTCCGTGTCTATGAAACTGAAGCCTTGTCTGCACTTAAGAATGTCTCTTTTTATTAGTCCCTCATAGGGCAATCATTCTCCTCATCTAGAAATGGTAATTCTAGCTTAAACATGTTTTAAAAGTATATTCTTCTTCTGGTCAGTGAAGTAAGAGTCCTAACTTCCGCAGGAGCGCTAGCATCCCTGCCCATGGGACTCCTTCCAACACAAACCATTCTATGATTCTATGATATGTCGTAGGACAGTGTGAAGCACAATAATGATGGTGAAAAAAATGCACTGCTTGCAAACATAATCATGTCAGTAAAACTTATTAAGTATAGACCAGACTTCAATACGCTATTTTCTGAAGAACCACAGAAACCAAGTTGACATTTGGGATTTGCTTTTCACAGGAGCAAGTAGCCACAGCTGCTTATAAAATTTTAATAGCTATGTTTTTCACTACAGTAGCAAATCATATAAGAACATATCAAATAAGCTTTTATTATGGTCTTGCAAAATATTCAGCTGCATGTACCAAGCCCAGAACCTATGTTCTCACTCTGCTGTGATGATGCTACTAAAGAAAAAAAAACCCAACAAAACAAAACGAAAACAAAAATAAAACTTTGACATACCTGATCCACAGAAGAGGAGGAGTTGAGTATGTCTGTAATTGTGAAATCTTCGTATTTTTTAATGAAAAGCAGAATATTTAAAATCAATTTTTCAACAACTCATGGGAAAATGCTTGCACACGCTATTTGGATATTCAAATTATGTCATTACTTGCAAATACAATCACTTAATGTGCTATCTGTCCTGAGTAGATTGGCTGCACTGTCATGTACACAGAATCCTCAAAGCTTCCTTGGGTTTCAAAGAAACTGCAGATCACAGATGATATCTTTGTTTAAGTTCTCTATGGGTGATGGTGGTTCATCAGTGTAGAGGGAATGTAATAACTGTTTCTTATTTTCATGAGGAAGGTTAGACAGGCCCATCATAGCATGCATTTTTTTTCCCTTCTCCCCAAGTTAGAAAGCAGCAATGCTTCCAGTAAATAAATTTAGGATGAAGAAAGAGGTGGACTTTTTTCCCCTTCCACAAAGGCAAGCAGACCTAAGCCACTGGGTTTGCTATAGAGAGCTGGCCTGAGCTTCAGTTACTGAGCTAGAAAGAGACCCTGAATGGTATCCTAAGGCAGGCAAGGATACAATGAAATCCAGTAACACTGCACTGATAAGCTCAGCAGGGCCATAGTATGGGTGTGCAAGTGTAGCACGAAATTGTCATCAAGGTTCCTGGCATAGTTTTGGCTCAGGGCACCTACCACTCTCCCGCAATTCAAGGTTACATTTTAGGGTTTTGCACAGGACAAGGATCCTCCACAACAAGAATAGTTGAATAGTCAGAAGGGCATAAGAGCTACCTTATGGACACAGAACTAGCCATCTCAGTTAGGTTCAGGACCAAAAATAGTCCTTAGACCATTTTATTCACTAATACAGACACAGCCTTCCAGTCAGACTGACATGCTGTATGTGTGGAACCCCTTATTTATATGATTTAGGAATTGCTTGTATAACTTGCAAGTGATGGAATGACATAAGACAAAGCCACAAATGAGCTTTGCATGATACTCATCTTAATTCTCTAGCAAAGGCACACATGTACCAACCTGTCTATGTTCCTTACTCCTTTACATGTATTACAGAGATTTTACCTGGAGAATCAGAAAAGAGAGGGAGCAGGTTAGTGAATATACTCAATTAGTACCTTAACACACAAATGGTATAGAAGTAAACCACTAATAACAGAAAATGTTCTTATTATTAAAATACTTAGGAAAAAAAATGATTGATTTGAGTAACTCGAGTGAACTTCACAATCTGTGTTTCTGAATAGGAGAAATGCCAGATTTGGAATAAGTAGTTGCCTTATGGAATCTTGGCGTTTTCTCCTGCTCAGAAATGCAAACTCTGAAGTTCAACTGAGCTATGCAAATCAACTTGTCTTATGCTTCTGTTATTAGGCAATTCTGTCTTGATATTCTGAGTAATGAACTACATAATACAGTCTCAATGGTACGTGGAATCAACATGTTACTTCAAGAGAGGAGACACTCAGTAAAAAAACTGCTCAAAATAATTTCTTTCATGCTTAAATTAAAGAGCTGCTGTCTGCACAAAGATAGCTAGGCAGACTGAAGCAAAGAATGAGAAGGAATGAAGTGCTATTGGACACACCTCATGGGTTCCTGGTATCACTAGGAATATCCCAGGTGCATAACTCCATCTAAGATGCTATCTAAACTATGGGATGTGGGCAGATAATTCATATTTCCTGTCTGTATGTCACTGATCTGTCTGCATGAGAACAAGTCATCTGACCTACTAAACAAAAATAAATCATGAAGCTCTGTTTTAGAAATGATCACAGAAATTTTTACAAGGCTAAAGCAAATACCAAAATACATCAGTAAAAGAAAAAAGGGAAGAATGCACAACAATAAATGATATTAAAATAGTGAGATGAACAACTAGTCTTAGCAAGCTAGTAGGAAGAGTTAAATCACAGATGCTTATGTGCCTTGGTTTTATTCCAAAAAATTGGTTATACAGCAGGTATTAAAAGGTAGCTGCTTTTAGCATCCCACTAAAAAGAAAGCACTCTAGTTTTCCAAAAGTAACAACAGAAGAGTCAGTGCTATTAGCTTCATACTTCAGAGCAGGAAGATAATTGCCTTGTCTCCATTAGGAGTTGATACTCTTTGCAGGTACTGGTTGATCTACTGAGGGGGGAGGAGGAGAACTCCAAGCAAAAAAGAAAGCAATGAAACCACAGCTTCTGAGCCTCCACTGCAAGGCCAGCTGGAGAAAACTGCGCCTTGTTTTAGCACCCAGGTAAGTATACAAGCTCGGTGTGGTATTGCTCCTCCACTAGTGAGAAGCTGTACTCCTTTTGTGCATGCAATGTTTGGTGTTCTTCAAAAGATCCACTTTTTTCTCCCCTTGCAATAAGATGACCTGTTCTCTGACTTTTCCATTGGAGAAGCTTTCTGTCTTGGGTGGAACTCTTTGAGGGTCTCAAATGGCCAGGGGAACTTTGATGATTTTAGCTTAAATTTTGACTGCAAAGAAAATGGACAGCCTTGGTAAAAGTGAAATCCAGGCTCCAGCAGCATAAAGATAAGCAGTAAGAAAGGCACAAGAAAACTACAAAATACTGACTGTTGTATTTCTGAGGCTAATTTTAGCAGTATGATTTGCTAATATTCATTAACTAGTCCATCAGACCTAACTGCAACTAAAGACATCTGTCATCAAATCATTTTGTTATCTTCTGATAATAAAGTCTTGACCTAACTTACTTGGTCCATGCATGAAGGAAGAAGAGACTGTTCTATTTTTCTATTGACATGAGGATTTGTGGGCCAATTATCTTTCTTGTTGTCATGTTTATTTCCATCAATGTAAATTGCTTGCACACCCGTAGAAGATGCAGCCAAGAAGCCATTTACCAGGGAATTCACATCCATCCTTAGAAATGTTCCTCTTTAAATAAGAAAAAATATCACCCATATTTAAAAAAACTGCTGGGTTTTTTTCTTCACAAAAAATAAGATGAAAAAGATGGAAGTACTAAAAGATTACTACAACAATCCTACAAATCAATAAGGATATTAATTTGTGCCAGTTTGCAATCCAAATCCATAAGGCTATGGGATTTTAGCTGCTGGGAAACAAGTCCTTAAATCTGACAGAGGTCTTCAAGTCATCTTTGGGCAGGCCACATGGTAACTGCACTCTAATTCTTGAAACCTGTTGTCAGGAGCTGATGCTAAGGACATGAGGTGCCTACGATACTGCAAAGAAATACATCCCTTCTCCAAATATTTTGGTAGAATGATATATAAACATCATAATATAAAGGAAATAAAAAGGACCTTTTCTGATTTCTTTTTGATGACTCCTCTCCACCTACTTTTGCTATAAAAAGGAGGATGACCTATGCCAGGAAGAAGCATGGCTTGGTGAGTTGTCAAAAAGGGAATGAATAATACAAAACAAGAATAAAATTGTACTAGGCTATGATCAACTTCCAATAAAAACATTCCCTAGGAAGTCTGAGTTTGGAGCTTATTTTTGCCTGAAAATGTTTAAACTTTCATTGATATTTACAGTTGCAGACATGCCAATGCTGAACAGTGTCTTTTTCCATTAGAAAGCAAAGTTTAGTTTCTGGTTTATACATTTCAGCTGATTGACATAGAAAAAAGCAGAAGTGAATATCATTCTGGAAAATCTTTGGTTTGTAATTCTTAGTTCTTAAAGACCTCATAGAAAAAGCTTCAGGTTCCATGAGGCTGCTGTATAGATAAGAATATCAGTTATGATGACACCCTCTGATCAGAGAATACATAGCATTGCATACATATTTGAGAAGAGACAGGAAAGTGATACAAACAGCTATGGGCTTGCTAGAATGACCTCAAGGATGTGGAAAAGTTCATAGCAGAAGGCAAGAATAAAAAAAAAAAAAAAAAAAAAAAAAGGAAGCCAAGAAGTGATGAGTAAAATGCTAGACATTAGACATAAATTTTGTCATACGGACATTGTGTGGCCAGATGCTGACATTCTTTGATCAGATAACATATTTTCAGACACAGGAAATGCAACAGATAATCCACTTGGGCATCAGCAAAAAATGTGTTATGACACCATAAAGGAAATCCTTAGTTATGCTAGAAGAATGTGGGGATTACTGGAAGAATGGTGAGGCAGGTAAAAACATAGCCAAAAAGAGGGAAAAGGAGATGACCAGAGTAGTCCTGAGAATGGAGTATCAGACCAGAGTACTCCTTAACCATCCCAAGACATGACAGAAAGAGCAATGAAGCTCTTGAACAGTTTTCAGAAGGAAAAATGGGGAAAAATTAGTTCAGATTATTGTAACAGATAATTTTATCAATTTGCTTAATCACATTTCTACAGATGGGACATAGGAGCACAGTAATCTGCATTCAACAATTTTTCTGTTAAAATTTATTTTCTTTTTCCAGTTCTTCATGCTATCACTGCAAATCCTTTAAGCATTCAACTAAAGATTCTCAATACAGAAATCCAAGTTGTGATGGAAAAATTTGAATTTGATGAGACAACAATCAAACAATAATAAAAATACAGGAGAGAAACCATGGGTTTTGACTCTGTAGGGAGATCTTTAAGACTCAAGGCTCTGGTGATGAAGAAAATCATAAAGACCATTATCCAAGGTAAAGTTCAAAAGAATTCATATAAGCATTCCTGATGTTCCCCTTCATTTTGTAGCAAATCAGTAGCAATAGAACGAAGTTTAATACCCACGTTAAATAATCTGTTGGGTTTTTTTTTTTTCATGATTATATAATTTTCCAATTGTCAAATCAAACACTGCCCATTACATAACTACAGAAATTGTGAATGTTGTGTATGGACTTCATAACTTGGATATTTTTCAAGAAATAGAAATATCCCTAGAAACTGAAATTCAGGAACATGTAAAAACAGGTTTTAACAATGTTGTCTGTGTTGTTGAAAACAGAAAACTAACAAAAGGGAAAAGTTACCATAATAAATTTTATATTTTTATATTAAATGCTATATATAAAATACTTACGATTCTAGTTCTGAAGTGCAAATTCCAATATGCTTGTGATTGAAGAGGGTATTTCAAACTTTGTATTTGTTTTTACCCAAGAAGAAAAATGTGGTAAGCTTTTCTTAAAGTGTCTTCTGAAAGCTGCACTTTTTGCAGTTGTTTCCTAGTTATTTGAGTGTCAGGTTTTTTTTTTTTTTTTTCAGTTCATTGGAATTTGAGGCCTCAATTCAACAACATATATTACAAATTTGTTCCAAATTTCTTTAGGGCAATAAATATTTCCGTTGAATGCATGAAGGACTCCACACTACATGAATGTGAGCAATAGAGCTGGGTTTAAAATTCATATGAGGAGACCCTATAAAGTATTTCAGGTTAAAATGTGCTCAAAATGCACATGGCTTTGAATACTCATTTCTAATCAGGCAATATAAATTAGAAATACACTAAATATCTAAACAGGAGGCTAAAGAGTGCCCTTTAAAGTTGTCTGAACTAGTCAGATGCCACTTATACAGTTGTTAAATACTTTAACAAAAATTAATCTTTGTGAATACATATAAATTATTTTCCATTTCTAAGATTCATCAGAATTAGAAAGAGACATGAGGTCTCTTTCAGGAAATTTAGAGAGGAAATTGAGACAGGGAATTTAAGCTTCCAGAAACTTGCTAATTTATGATTTTTTTTCTTATAGCCTTGTTCTCATCCACAACGCCAGTGATCCTCTTTAGACCACAAAGATTCAATAGAAACCCCTGCTCATTATGTCCATTTTGTCTTAAATGTACCCTTTTATTTAATCTTGTGCTCTCTTTTCAGAATGACTATCCCCTTCTGCAAAAATGAAAACCCTATATACAGGGTAGCACTTGTTCTATAGCACTTTTCCCATAGCACTTTCCTCCAGTGAGTTCCAGTAAAAGGGGGCAAACAAGAATAGAAGCATGGGTTCATGGGCATTAAAATGAAACCATATGGAAACATGGGTAGAAGATCTGAGAAAGAAAAGTACTGTTTTAAAAATTAGTCTTTCTGTTTTCATGTGGATTGTTAGGAACACTGAGAAAGTTCTGAAAAATCTTAATTCAATGCTGCTACAAAGCCAATGCTCTGAAAATCTAAAAGAACATTTATGCTGTCAGACTGGCTCATCTTGGAATGACAGCCTGGGAAATACACTTTGTGACCAAAATCTAAAATAACAAAAGACCCTGAAGAATACTCATTGTGTCCGTCATTTTAGACAAAATTTCTGTGACCACTGACATGTACATGTGTACAGGGAATTTAATGCTCTCTTGCAATATTACTGTTCACCTTCTTATGAGAAAAACAAAAAAATGAGAATGCGGAAGGGTCTCCAAAGTCTCACATAGCGAATAAGGTACAAGTAAAGAAATATGAGAGCCATATTAACATTTAGCCTGATTATGAAGGGGGGGGGGGGGGGGGG
>JANRGW010045806.1:0-22106 GCA_024733675.1 Psilopsiagon aymara | reverse complement strand
CGGCCATGCGGGCGCCCGCGGCAGATGGGGCCTGGCGGGGCTCCCGGCGTCGGCGGAGGTTGGGGGGATGGCCGGGTCTCGGTCTCCGGCTTCGGTTCTGCCCAGCCCGCTCCGGTTTCTGGGCCTCGACGCATGGTAGCGGCCGGAACTGGAGGTTTGGATCAGGTGGCGGCTGTAGGCCACCTGGGTGTGTGGCCTATGGACCTCGGTGATAAGGTCCCCCGGCTCTGCAGGCGAGGTACGCCGAGCGCGTTGCCTTCCCCATTGCCAGCAAGGGTTGTACTGCCAGTGGTTAGTCCTTTCTGTACCGAATTACAGGGAAACAGCGGGAATGCGAGAGGAGCTTAAGTGTTCATGGTTGGGTTAGTGCCTTACAACTGGCCATGCTGTGTGTTTTAATCAATTTAAGGAACACTGTGCTACTTCCCGGTGTTCTTTAACTCGTGGAGCTTGACACCAGCAATAGCTCCCTAAGTAGACCAAGGTTAGGGGTACTCCTTAGCTGCTCATTTGCTTGTAAAATAATACATGGTTTTGATTGAAGCTTGCACTTGAAATAGCGATAAAGATCATTAAATGTGAAAGGTGTGTTAGTTTGGAAACAGTGATGTTTCCATGGAGATGGGGATGTAAGAAATCCAAGAGATTTTAGAGCTGTAGGCTTAGGCTCTTCCAGAAGACTGGATCTTCAGCAGATGGTGCAATAACATCAAGTCGTTTTCTGCCTCTGCTGTTCCTTTAAAGGAGGTCAAAGTTTTCCTGCTTGAGGTTGATAATGTAAAGATCCTACGGACAGGGCTCTTAAAAGCAGCTGTATTCCCAGCAGAAAGGGGGCCATGCCATTGGCAGACCTTGCTTGTTAGGTCTTCATATTTGAAGAAATAAAACTCCATTTCATGTAGAGTGTGAGAATTATGTTTAAGTTAAAGCCTAGGAAATTTAATTAGGCTGAGTGATGTGACTTAATGATGTGACTGGGAACATGGGGGGCTGCTCTTCTGGTCCATTTCAAGCCTACCTTATCCCCAGAATCTGCTGATTACACCGTAGGACAAAATTGGACCCACTTTGGTGGGTCCTGCTTTCCTCAAACACGTAATCAAACTTCTGTTTTAAAACCTTAAAGTGGGTCTCTCCAGAGACTTGTATTCCACTGGTTTTGTATGCTCAGACTGCTGTGGGATTTGAAGCTGACCTTTTTACTATTCTAAAAACACTATTAAAAAACCAAGCAAGGCTGTAAATGTGGTTGTGAATGTGAAAAAGTCAAATGTACCAGTATTAATCTTTGTCATAAATCCATTGTAAGCTCTTCCAAATGTCCTTTAATGTTTGGCTCATGAAATAAGTGATGGAAAAGTAAATCTAAAGCCTTGTGTGCATTCAGGCTGTCACAGAAGCTTACCTTTATGTAAAAGGAGAGGTCTTGCCTTTATATTTTCCTGGTCCTTTGTTGCCCTTTGACTTCCAACTGGGTTTTTACTGACATAGTGTGGTTTCCTTTCACTTGAACAACCATTTTTGCTGGGGCAGCTCTTAGCTGTGGCAGTGAGTTAGTCAACTCACAAATGCCTCACATATGGTAAGTTAGGGGAGGAGGGAGTGGAATTCTTTCCCTGTTGGCAGTGGTGCATGCAGATCAGTTTCCCGTGGAACTGCACATTCGCCCTTACTTTTCTTCTTATTATCTTAGTTACAGTCTTTTACTCTCAGTGTGAAGAAGTTAACAACTTGTATTTCTCTCTCCTTACAGGAAGAGGATGATTGGAAGGAGTTTGAGCAGAAGGAAGAAATTGATTATAGTGGTCTTAGAGTTCAGTCCATGCAAATAAGGTACTACTTCTTTTGTTAATTCTTCTTTCCAGTATAATCTGCCTAAAAACTGTGGTTTTCAGAGCTGCCTCCAGGGAGTCCAGTTAAACAGAGGTTTGATATGTGTCTACTAGTGCAGAAGTTTGCTGAGGTCTGACTGTTCTCTGACAGTGTTCTCTTTATTTTCTGTGTCTCTGTGCATTCTCCCAAGTCTGCCTGGTTTGGTTGGGGTTCAGATTTTTATTAGAAATGCTTAACATTGCCCTCTATAAAGATAGTGAAATAGGAATTTTTCTGAGGGAGGAGTGCAGGACAGTAATTCCCACTGAATCCTTGGACTGCTGTAAGGGTAGATTACTCAATTCCTTCAGTATCTCAATTTGGGGAGTGAATTCCTGAGCCATTGCATTTTTCTATCAAAATCCCCATGCCGTGCCACACCACTGAAGTGGTAATCGCATGTCTGAACCAACAGGTGACAACTGTGCTGCTGCTTCACTGCCTCTTGGTACTCTTTGCCTTCTGGATGCTTTTGGTGCTGTGGCACATTCTCAGGCACATGGAAGCTCCTGCCCGAGGATTTTATAGTTACTGAGTAGGTTCAAGGGAAGAGTGGAAAAGTAAATGGAAGAGCAGCCCACTGGAGGTTATAAATTATCCAGCTCAGGAGATCTCCTTGCTGAAAATAAGCCATGGAGTCTGTGGTGGGAGTGGGATGTGTGCACTTGCTCTGCTCTAGCTAGCCTGCAGGCACCTGCTTTTGACTGGAGTTTAAAATAGGATAGTGATGTGTTTAGGCTCTTGGTCCAGCGTACTGTGATTGTTACTGTGTTTGGACAAGAAAAGGTCATTTAATTTTCAGAAACTATAGGTATTTTTTAACTGTTCTCTGATTACTTATACAGAAAACTTACAAGACTCTCATCTTAACTGGAAAACTTCTGTATTCCCACTTTGGTGCTGTGATGCAGATAACTGGCTTTGGTTTTTCAGTAGCCTGCCCTTGTACTTCAGTCTCATTACACCACGCAGCTTTCGGAAGCAGCTTTGTTTAGCAGCTTACTTGGAGGCTTTTGACTATTTCTGCGCAAAACAGTATAGTCAAAATAAAATAGAGTCAGGCCTTTTCAGAGTATTTCTCTTTTAAAACTGGAGTAATTCTGTCTCTGTGGTGGTTTTTTTGTGATTCCCTCTTTTAGAAAACCAGCCAAACAGCACTGACTTAGTAGATTATCTTGGTATGGGCAATATGAATGTTTCTCAGTTGGTTGTGGTTATAGGGAAGGGGAGCTCAGGACTCGCTTTCTGTCACTATATTTTTCCACAATTTCTTCCTCTTGATTAAAGCATTTTATGAAAGCAGGACTTGTAGCCCTTTCCTTCCTTAGCTTCTCCTCATGTCCAAATGTGGGACTGTCTTGTTAAGTACCTTGAAGCTCAAAATAAGAAATCACTTTATTTGGGACACTTATTACAGTTTAAATTCTTCTTTAAGAACTTTTTTCCTTCTCACTTGCTAAGTTATGTAGTAGCAGTTCACCAAAAGCTGTTCAGGTGGAAATACCAGTGCAGTGGTTACAGGACTAAGGGAGTCTGGTTAAACCCAGTATCTTCAGTGCAGTAGCTGTGAAGTCTTGTCTATGGCGATTGTGTAGCCTCTGGTGAGTCTTAAACCTCTGTGTGTAAAAGGCTACTACTTATCATTGCTCTTTTCTAGTGAAAAAGAAGATGAAAAAGATGATGATGAAAGTGAAAAAAGAGAAGACCACGGTGACCACTGGGAGGAGACCGGTGGTGGTGTAGACAGATCATCTGGTCCCTGGAACAAGTCGGCTCCTGCGCCGGCACCTGTCGTCGAACCAGTTGGTAAATTTAACTCAGAGTTGTTGCTTTTTCCAACCAGAGGCATATCGGGTGGAATTAAGCTCCACAGAAAGCAGGGCTCATGGAACAGTTCCTGTTCAGGCATGTTCTAATATACCAGTGGCTTGCTGGACATACTAGGAAGTGAAGTTTTCTTCTAAAGGGAGCTGAGGAACTGAATTGATAGCACCGTAAGGTACTTTAAGAAAACATGAGTGGAAGGGTTTCTGGTTTTGGCTGAAGGCGATCTCTCTGCTTTGCTATCTGCAAAATACCTGCTAGAAGCATTTCTGTTGATCCAGAAATAGTGCTTTGACAGTCAAGTGGATGTTTAGCCAATACCTGCTGTGTAGATGGCAGTTCTTGGGTAGGGTTCTATGGTTGGTAGGGTGCTTTTCAAATCTGCTCTAGGGCAGAGAGCATGACATTGTAAAATTGATTCTTTAGCTGGGACAGGACTTCAGTGGAGATAAATGACTTAGATGTGATCTGAGTTCAGACTGTTCTCTTCCATGGAAAAACTCATTGCAGAGTGGGCTGCTGTGTTTTCTGTTGTTTGCGCAAGCAAAGAGATCAAATTAATTAGTTACTTCATTGTAGATTGTTCCGTTAAATATGAACTGTTTGGGAATTCTCTTCTGCATCTGGAGAGGTGCTTTAAGTAAGATTCAGCAAATAGATAATTAAGCGTTGACATCTCTAGTTTTAAATATAAGCTGCTAATAAATAGCGGATAAGAAACATGAAGTTCTCATCAGTGGTTTTAGTTCCTTGGACTTTGTGAGGCTGTACACTGAAGCCACATTTTGACTAAGTATAGGTTAAATCAGGTGACACCTGATGTCCAAAATACTTGCTTCCAGAGCTTTTTAAAGTGCAAAAACATGCCTTTAAGATTCTTTTCTCTTTATCATTTCTGTATTGCTTTTTTTGGTGGTGTTTTCCAGATACGAATGTGAACTTGTCTAAATATTGTTCTTATACCCAGTTACAGAAACCCCTGAACCAGTTCAGACTGGTGGTGTGTACAGGCCTCCTGGTGCCAGGGAGGGTGGCAGGCCACGGAGAGCACAGCAAGGACCACCAGAAATCTATAGTGATACGCAGTTCCCATCACTGCAGTCCACCGCCAAGCTTGTAGACAGTCGAAAGTAAGTACACCCCTATGAGATGCATTTTAACTGCCTTCTCTTAAGTTCTTGCTTCTGTTTAGAGCTTAAGCCTGAATCTTTCCAGAGAAGAAAGAAATAACTAAAAAGTTCTTTAAGGGAGACAGGATTTTCCAACTTTAGGAAGGGCTTCCCGTGAAATAATTTTCATAGGACACAGCCCAGTGAAATAGCCAAACAAGACTGCCTGTTACCTTATCTTTGACTTGCTGAAGGGTTTTCCTGAAACAGAATATTGCTGTAGCAACTGCTTCCCTGAGATACTAGCCACGGTGAGGCTCTGTGTTACTACCATCATTAGACATGAGTTGGATGTCTCAAGCACACTGCCTTCTCATTAGAGATGTGAAGATGAATAAGATTCCTTCTTAAATGGAGGAATGGGATTTAATACCAATATAAATCAGTAAACCTGTTATTGGAGCTGTGGTTTACAATGATGAGCTGCCACAGTTTGCTGAAGGGTTTTTTTTTGTGGTGCTGAAAACTTTGAGTCTCACCCTGCTTTAGAGTCTTCATCTTTTTGCAGCCTTATTCCCTACAGAAGGTATAGCTAGACCAGTACACTCGGGTTCTTTGTTTCTTCTGTTTTTTTTGGGTTTCTTTTCTTTTTTCCCTTTTTTTTTTTTGTGTGGCTTTGTCTGCTTGGCAAATGAGCTGTGCTGTCATTGCTCCTTTAGGGTTTGAAGGGTGCAAATTGAGCTAGGAGGACATTCTGAGAGAGCATTCTAGAGATAGACTGCTGCCTTCTAAAACCTATTTTTCATCAATGCACTTAAAGTTACTTTTGAGAATGTTAATACTGAAACTTGGAATGTGATCTGAGTTGTAGTGGGTGATGAGCTTATTCTGGAGATAAGGTTTTACAAGATTTGCTTGGGAATGCTTGGCTGTCGTGTTAAAACTTTAGTCCTTAAGTGTTCTGTGTTCATAATGGTTTTGTTGGGCTGGGGTGGAAGTAGACTAGAAATTCACAATTCACAAGCCTAGTGATAAGATATTTACTGATTACATTTATTTTCCCTTAGGGATAAAGAAATGGAGAAGAGCTTTGAAGTAGTAAAACACAAAACTAGAGGTAGGGATGAGGTCTCAAAAAACCAGGCACTTAAACTTCAGCTAGACAACCAGTATGCTGTGCTTGGGGATCAGTAGAGCTGCATACACATTACAATTAAGGAATGCTTTTTTGGTAACCCTTCTACTAAGGTAACTAAACTACAGCTAACGGCTATGATGAACATGCCACCTTATTTCTGCTGGATCTACTGCAGCAAGTGCAGACTACTTTTGACGTAAGTGCGTGGTTCTCCTCCGCTATGGAAGCGTTATATGTTACAACTTCTCCATTGGAAATGGGGCAGATTAATGTAAATGATTGAACAAGAGTCATCAGTGTTCTTTAATTGCTCAGAAAGATACCTTCAGCCAGTGGTCATTTCAAAATCTTTTTATGTTCAGATACTGAGCCTTCGTAAAGGTTGACTACCTCAGACTTGCTGCACTCATTGTGGACACCATGTGGATCACAACTTCTGGAAGAGAAGGTTACAGCTGTTTTAGTGGCCATCTGAAACTTGAAACCAGCTCTACTGGATTCCTGTCAGAAATCCTGCAGAAGTCAGCCAT
The DNA here is from genome assembly GCA_024733675.1 of Psilopsiagon aymara. Lineage (NCBI taxonomy): Eukaryota > Metazoa > Chordata > Aves > Psittaciformes > Psittacidae > Psilopsiagon > Psilopsiagon aymara. The sequence continues at coordinate 15,633 of JANRGW010045806.1, read as the reverse complement.
TTGGTTCCAATTTGCTATAACAAAGATTTAAGTGACCTTAAATGACAAACGTATTCTGTTCCCCTTCTGAGGAATCCTGTCATGTGTAGCCATAGCCTACTAGAGACTTCTGGAGCATACCAATACCACTCATGCTACCCAATAAAACAGAGCTGTAGTTTGTTTACCTTTTTAGATAGCTGTACTGAAGTAACTGCAAAACAAATTAAAACTCACTATCAGATTGGAGGAGTGATGGGTTTGAATGGTCTGTTTGCATTGGCCATTTTCACAGTTGTCTGTTGAAGCATCTTATTTTTCCTGTTCTCCACAAACAAATGCCTGCTTTGTTTCAATATGAAATTGCAGTATATTTAAGTAATGATGAGATGTTGTAGTGAAATAATAGCGTTTATTTTGGCTTTTGTCATGAGGTTTGTCTTTCCTACCCTACAGCATTTAGAGGTTTTTTTACACAGAGGTATCCAGACTCTTTAAGTAAAGAATTTGGCTTTTAAAAATGGGATACGTGGCAGTAGTGGTACTAGATAAAAACTTCTCTATTACAAAGTGACTTCTTTGTTGAAGGGAAATGGTTACTTGATAACCAGAATAATGTAGTGTGCAGAGGGATAACCAGAGCTGGTAAGCCTTATTTGTTTGGCTACTTCTGTGAAGCATGCAGGCTTTTTGAGGCAGAAATCCTCTATGTAAAACTCAAATGCTGTTTATTCAAAGTTGGGAAGTTTAGTACTAATGGAAGGCAGTGACTTCTTCAAGTTGTTTTCACCTCTGATTTGAGTGGAAGTAGGCAAAATGGCACTGATACACTAAGAATATAGGACACTGCCCCCAACACTGATAAGATGAACCAAACCTGTCAAGTACCAAAAGCATCCTGCTGTAACTGCTTTTCTCTTCTCTGAATTCTTACACCAGAAGCAAAATGAAGTAAAATAGCGGCATGCTCCAGTGTTGAGGTTTCTCAGAGTAAATGCCAAAAACTAGACCCAACATCTATAGGAGTTGCCAGTGGCAATTAAAAACAGGGAACAAAACAAAACTTGTTGGCTCGTGTGGTAGTTGTGTGTATGTGCAGAAGATGAGGTTAGTGCAGGAATCACCTCATTGGGTTCCCATTGACTAACTGCTGACTTGCTTTAAATCTGCTTCTCTGAGGCCAATGGGAATTTTGCTGTTGACTTCAGTGGGGCTGGGGCTTCACCCAAGTCTTTTGTGCACAGACTAAAACTGGCCTTGCCCTTGCAGAGTTACCTGTCTCTAAAACTTCTGCTAGAAGCTGCTATTAAAGAGGGCTCAAGAGACTGTCCTTTAAAGTTGGGGAGTTAATTTGGAAACAAAACCTCACTGAAAGACTCATACCAATACCTTGGACTCTGAGCCATGTATCTTCCTTGAAAATACGTTGTTGCCAGCAAAACTGTTGATTTGTCACTAAAGATTTCTGTGGAATTCATGGTAAATGGACACGTCGCTTGATATGGTAGAAACATGAAAGCTTAAAACACTTGATGCTCGAATGGTGTTGGGATCACCAATGAACTGAGTTTTAGTCTACTGTATGAGGGGTAGATGAGGCTGTCCATTGTACCATCTCTGAGGTTTTGAGCATGAATTCTGGCAGTTCAAGAAAACCCTGTAACAGTTTCAAATCAAATAAAATGGAAATACGGCGTCTGGAGTCTAATGAATCATTACCTTTAGTTCCAGCTTATGACAGCTGAGGAGACACAGAGCATTTGGATCTCTTCAGGTACAGGCCATGGAGTGGGTAGTCAGCCTTATGGTCAGGTGGGCTGTGTGTAAGAGCTTATAGCAGTGCATTCTAGTATGACTTCTAATTGTACAGAGAAGTTTAGTTACTTCCTGTCAGAGTGTCTTCTTATTCCCAACTTATATGACTGGATTGAGATCGTGAATTGAGTGTGAATGAAGCTTTGATATGCTTTTCACTTGAAAGTAGCACTGCTAAATCAGAGAATGAAATAAACCCATAAAACCTCTTGGATGGGTGCTGCCACCACAGTCCATCAGCTACTGATAACTAGAGCTGTTACTCTGGGGGGCTTTTCTTAAGCATTTCATTCCAGGTTCTTTCTGGAGGCGTCAAGGAAAAGAAAGAAGCAGCAATTTCCATAGCACAGAATGTTAAACTGTTGAAAACTGTTTCTCATGTTAAATATCGTTGCCATGAACAAGCAAAAAAACAGTTGTCAGTATCTTCCTGTAACAATGACTTGTTCTGCATGCCTGAAATCTTGGAAGTCATTCCTCTGTGGAAGCTCAGTATGCTTTTGAGACTCTCAAGTCCCAACTTTACCTGGTTGGTTGTTGCATCCATTCGAGGCACGCTGAGACTGTCCGAGTCATTCCTTCACAATGCTTCTTGAAGGCTCATTCCATAAATGAAGGATTGTAGAAATGACATTCTTGGTACCAGTCAGTAAAATGCTGTTGTGTGCTGCTTCTGAACCTGTAACATGCTTTTGTGGTGGCTTAGTTGTTAGTTTCCAACTTCAAGGTTCCGTTTTACTTAAGTCTCTGACATGAAATGAAAATACAGACGTGAAGTTACTGACCTGCTGGTAGAGCATTTAAACGTCCAGTACCTAAAGAGAAAAGAACAGTTGGGATTTGCAACACTCGGTGATGCAGTCTGTATTTAAGGAATGTCAAAATGCCAAAAACTAGATCAGTTTTAATAAGGTTGGGCTTCCCAAATGCCTGCTGATAGGAATCTGGCATCTCTGTTTCCTTGAACTGATGATAAACATAGAAGAGGATTAGTTTTGACCCCTGCTGCCCCTGGTTTAGCTGTGCCGTGTTTAATCTTAAACAAAGAGGAATTGACAACAAAAAGCAAACGTCTCCTGCTCCTTCAGTTTTGTCTTTGTAGTTACCTTTGTCATGTCCAAAGTAACTCTCTTGCAAAACTTGGGCATAGTTGAATTGTTATGATACAGACTGTGTTACAGACCTGACACAAGTGTTCTGGTGTCTGCATGTGCTGGCTCTTGGAATCTCTTCCACCAGAACATGCTGTTTAAGTCAGGTAAACATGTAAAAGTGATAGGGCTGCACATCTTGGAGTTTGCTTGGGGTTTTCTGGCAAATACTGTAACTAACTTGAGCAGATGATGCGTTTTTAGATTAATACAGCTTCATGTGCTTAAAGGGGGCTTAGTTACAAGGTATTAATATATTATTCTGTCCAATACTGGCTTGGTCAGAAAAATGAATACCTCCTCTTCTACACGACCAATCTGTATCAGAGGCCCAAGAAACTATATTGAAACCACCTTGAGCACTTCAACCTTTATGGACAGCCACAATCCACGTTTCAGCACCTGGCTGTAACTGAGTTCCCAGGTTGTCTCCTCTCTGCTTTCAGCTTTTCATTTCACAAATTGATTTTGAAGGCAAATTGTTTTTTTTTGGGGGGGGGGAATGTAACAAAAATAATAACATGCCTTTACATTTCAGAGAGATGAATCAGGTATGTACAAAGGGGGAGGAAATCTGATGGGTATTTGCTAGGAGTTCTGAAGAAAAAAGGGTGGCTCATCTGTGTCCGGGTTCATCCGAGAACCTGCTTTAGCTGATGGAAGAAGAAACGGCAGCAGAAAACAGCTGAGTCTATTAACACTGATTTGGATAAGTTACAACTGTCACGTACCTAGAGTTCGGCTTCTGAAGCACCATGTGTAGTTCTACCGTGTTCTGTTTGAAGTGAAGCTGAACAGGAAGGAAGAGATTTTTATTCTTTTTAAATAAGGGAGATTGGAAATTATGCAAATAGAACAGGAGGTAAGAGAGGGGTTGGGAAGGGGCTTTTCCTAAAGGATAGTATTAGATGCATAGCCTGGGGCAGGGAGTGGAGTGTAAGTGGTTGGATAGAAGTGCTGCTTTCACAAGTGACAGATCCAATCTGGCTTGAAATGAGGTAACGTGGAGATCAGTACTTAAGGAAGCCATCCCATTTTCATTTTTCCCTTTAAAGAAAAGGATTGGGAATACCTGTCCAGAGAGAAGGTAAAGTTTTGCATTGGTCCAAAGCTGTCTAACCTGTTGCCTGAACAGAGAAAGGACAAATAGCAAGACAGCTCAGCAATCTTATTAGGAAAAAACTCGTTTCATATTTAGGGAAGCTCTTTTCTTGCTTCTGCATAATAAAAAGCTGAGATGCTGATTCAGTTTGCTGTGACGACACTTCTTTTATTGTGAAGCATCTTCTAATGGTGCATATACCATGGGCTTATGTTCATTACTTACAATGTATGCTGGTACAGCAAGGCTGATGAAGTTCAGGGGTTGCTATGCCAGAACACAACTATTGGAAATGTTAATTAACAGTGTTAATGAATCACCAGAACAAGTAGTTCAGCTGGAATAGCAGAATGGGAAAGATGGTCTAAAATGATTGCATGCACTGAGAAGAAGCCCATTTTGTAGCAAGAGCATGGGCCCAGGAGAGTGGGATTTGACCTTGGTTTTCCACTGAGCTGCTGTGTTAACTTCAAGCAGTTTAGGTTCCCCCTTTGCCTCAGTTTCCCCAGCTGTACCAAAAAACCCGAACCACTGACCTCACAGGGGTGGTGTGAGGCCAAAGCTGCTCCTTGGCAAGGGCTGGGACTGCTGGAAGGTGCTGCAGAGGACTAAACCCCTTCATTACAGGATCTTTATACTAGCTTTCATTACAGTATTTTAATACTACTTTGGGAAAGGCTTATTTCTACAGAAGGTAAAATACACTATTTCAGCATTATGTAATTAGCCTTATTTTAGTATGTATCGGTAAGGAAAAGGTTCAGGCTGAGCACTCCATCTAACTGGTATTTCATCTCTCTAATTCTCTGCAACGCAAATGGTATATTAATATAGGGCTTTTGGGGTTTGATGTGGAATACATGAAATCAATTTTGTTCTGTCTTGTAAACCCAATGTCTGAAATAAAATCCTGCTCACAGTGGATAGCCATCTCTTATAATGTGGCTGGTTTAAAGTTGGTTCCAATTATGTGAACTAGAAACGTTCACTATTGGAAGTACGTATATTTGTGTCAGGGTCCTAAGTGATGGTTTGTGGTAGGAAAGTAGTTCACTTCTTTCACTGTAAACACACATTTGTCCTGCTCTTTATCCTTTCCCACGTTGAACTAGCATGCAGGTACAATAGAAACGGGAGAGAGTAATCTTAACTTTGAAACTTTGAAGTCTGGTATTGAAGCAGGCGGTGGAAGAAGGAGATGAGGAAATAAAACAAAAGGACACAGTTGCCCATGGTGAGGCCTCTGTCAAAGGGATAAAGAAATGCTCAGAAGGTAGAGCTGAGGGGCAGGCAGGAGACGAAGGTGTACAGATAGAGAGGTGGTGATTACCCTATCCACTTGCCTCCTGTTTATCAGTTAACTGCAGCTGAAGGAACATGACGAAATGATTGTTAGGAATACTACAGGCCCTTGTCTGCTTTAATGGTGAGAACAAGGCTCATTGCTCAGCTTTTACACTGGGCCTCCACTGGAGAAGCAGAGAACATGATGGTGGCATGCATGCATGCAGACAGACTGCAGCTCTGGTGGGGACTGGCCAGCAGTGAGGCCTGGCAGCTATCTTCTCTTCCTGATGGTTTTCTCACTGCAGCACCTCTAAGACAGTTCCTCCTGTGCATCAGCCATGACAATGCTCTGTCAGAAATGATTACTGCTAAATTTCAGCAGATTACTGCAGCTGCTTCAGAGGAAGTGTTGGAGCTGAACTGCAAGCATTAAAGAATTACACAGGGAGCTTTTTTTTGGAATACTTAGTGATGATGATGAGTGACAATGAGATCAAGAGTTATAGGTGGCTTAAAATGACTTCAAGATAAATATCCTGCTATATGGTAGGGAAGAGAATTACTTCAAAGATGTAGATCATCTATCCTTTTTCCCTTTTACTAAACAAATGACTTTGGACTTAATGTCTGTCCAGCTACAAAGAGCTGCTTCCGCCATTCTCTCACCACTTTCCTCCCTGTACTTTCCTAATCTCTCAATTTTGAAGGTGCTGATGAAAGAGCAAATTTTCATTGAGGATCTCTTCAAGAGAAATACATGCTGTAAGGTGTTTCCATATTACTCTGTCTTTTATGCAGCCTAACACCTTACTCGCTTTCTTGACTGCAACTGCACATTGAGCAGATGTCTTCATCAAGCTGTCCATGGTGATGCCTAGATCGTCCCTTTAAAAGATCACAACTAACTCAGAATTCACCAGAGCATGTATGAGCGGTTTAAAGCCTTTCCAGCATTCATTGCCTTGGGTTTCTTTTCTCTCAGCACTGAACTGCCAAGTTTACAAAGGGATTTGGCATCCCCTGGCACTCACCCTCTTCCCCGGTGCTGACAAACCCAACAACTTTCTATGGGCATTGACTTTTGCCATTCGATGTACTTCAGTTTCATGTGTATAACCCACTCTCCCTACCATCTTGCCAGCTTTTACTTAATCTGACCTATTCTATTCTGCGTTTTGTCTCCTGTATTGAGTTTTCTTCCTAGTTCAGCAACAGCATTGAAGTAACCAAGTTAAAACTGCTTTATTTCAAGTAATTTGCCTACAGAAAACTTTAAATGTCATCACAAGCTTCCTTTTTTCCACTAAAACAAATGGCTTACCCTGCATCTCTTTCAGGGTATGTACAACCACAACCAAATGATTCAAACTGTAAAACCAGGCTGACAAAAGAACAAATATATTGAGAAACACTTAAAACAGTCTGAGTTTGATCTCTCAGAGCTTAACTTCATTGGTTTCAGTGAAGTTATTTGTGTCACATGAGCCCAGTTTCATTAAAACTTAAGATCCTCTATACAGCAGCTGTAAAGGAACGCAATGAGCAAGCCCCATAGCAAACTCGCTTTAAGTTTCTGGGGTATTCTGCTCTATGTTTGTGGCAGAGATGAAGACAGATGTATTATTTGGTTTCTGAACAGCAACCACCTGGGCTGAGCTGTGCTTAGTTGAACATACCTCTTGTAGTATTTAACTGGACTTTGAAATTAGATTACAGGAGTTGGAATGGAGATGAGTGCAGCAACACTGGATGACAGGCTTAGTCTTTGTGGTTTGTTTCATCTCTTCACATTCTCCTCTTGTACTTTAAAGACAGTACAGCTGTAAGGAAGGTTAAGTCGTTAAGTGCTGACTGCATTTACCAGCAATGCTGTATTTATAAATACAAAGGGGATGTCATGAGGGAAGACTCAAGCCTGTTGGAATGCATAGCCTGCCACTTCAGAGCTGCACTCTCTCAATACCAGAATACTGCATCGTATAAAACAGCTGCTGTCCAGCTGTAGTAAAGATGGGGAGTACAAAGAACATACCTTGGATTTTTTTCATCCAAATAGTGTCTGGTGTTCTCTTCCAGCACTACCAATATTCTGTCAAAAGCAATTGTGGCTGCTAGTGTTTATAAAGCTGGCAAATTGGAGCTGAGGTGTTGGTTAATTCTGACGGGATGAGGGGGAAACAGAGCAGATCAGGAGTAACTGAGAGCTGTTGGTGTAGTACTTCATCTATATGGCACAGGGTATGAAGGACTCCTCTCTGCTATTACACTCACCAAAGCCATGTGTTGCCACTGTAAATCCTCACTGTGTTATCTAATAACCACCCCATGACCTTCAGGACTGACTAGTTGGTTCTCTGACTGCACTCTGTCTTTAATCTGGGAATTAGATAGGAGGCAGACTGACTTTGTGAACTGGCATGACAGTGCTTTCTAGACAATTGGCTCTGCTGATGGTTTTGGTTGCTTTGGTTTCTTTTCTACAACTCAAAGCCCAGCAAAAATCTCCTGATTTGACCTTTTATCACCCCAGAGCATTCTCTCATTTCGTTCATCTATGTTATTACCATGCCAAAGATTTCTAGTCAGGTACCTGAATTATTCACCTCTGTAGAAATTCACCATTTAGAAAGCTCTGTAAGCAAAGACTGAGTCTTGATCATGCTGTATTTGTTCAGTCTGGGCTCCTAGCATCAAAACATGGCTCCATCTGTTGCAAACTGCTTAGCAAGTAAACATGGTCTCCATGGGGAATTTAAACCCTAGACCCTGGAAGGCTACATTGGAGCCTAATTCCCATGGAAAGAGCAAAATGAAGGCAGGAAGCACTTGGTCACAGTACAGCACAGTTCAACTCTGAGAAGGGGTAGGGTTGCATGACTCGTAACATGCTAGCTCAAATAAAACTGGCTTACCTGGATAGCAGGGTCTGGCTTAAAGCCTCTATTTTTTTAATGAAGAGATGACTGAAGAACAGTCTCTGTAATTGAAAAAACAGGAAACTGAATTTGCTTTCAGCAGTGTACCAGAATGTGTCACCACCAGGCTGAACCTGAAGAAATGAAGATAAAGCCATTTGAGTGCTCACTGTAGTGCAAAAGAATGAATGATACCATCTGGTTGGGAAAAGGGGTGGCTGAGAGCCCCCTGAGCACAGCAGAAACTGCTTCAGCAAAGTTGAGCACAATGTGATGAAAGAATCCCTGTGTGGCTCCCACAGTTAACACAGGAACCTAATGGTGCCAGTATGTTTATATAGAGAGTTATAATTTAAGTTCCAAACCTGAACTCCATTGTTTTGGCAGTAGATTTTTATACCCTGTTTTACCTCTCATGGCTTCTGCAGATGACAGCTTCAACCTGTGCAGTGCACACACCCCTTGTTGCCGTTTTTGTTGCACGTTAGAGGAACGGTATCAAACTCTGTAAAGCACTTTTGTGATGTTTCCTGTGAAGAAAGCTGAAGAAAATAAACTCATCTTAACTGCACCAACTGAATTCATACCTCCAGTTTGCCTTGCTCTTGTGTTCACCCCTCTTCAGTGGCAGAGCAGTCAGGGTGGGAACAGCAGGAAGCTGGTTCCAGGCTCTGTGCAGAAGAGGAACTGGCACACACATGCACAGGCTGAGTGGGTGCCTGGAGAACAGGTAATGCTCAGATCCCATGTCACTGGTTCCACTGGAGCTTGCGATGTGTTTGATTTCAGCTGCTCCCCTTCTGCTTTGCCCCCAGGATTCACAGGAGCTGTGTGGCTCCAAGCCTTCTTTAAAGCTTAGCTAAATGGGTCAGGGAGTGGTTTCTTAGCTGTAGTGAGAATAGCAGCATGACCCTTCCACAGCAGCTTCTTCCAAGGACTGGGAAGAAGAAAATACAGCGAAATCACAGGACCCTCATGTCTGACTTGCCAATATCCACACCTATTTACAATACCTGCCAAGCAAAGCAGCAATTTGGGGTAGAACAGAGAATTGCCAGGGAAATACAAAGTTAACTCAAAATGTGATTTAAGGCATTAAAAGCAGCAGCATTTTCAGTATGTGGATTTGGAGCAAATTGGAGATGTTTGTTGGGCACCCACAAAGAGAAAAAAGCATTCAAGCTGTTAAGGTCAAGAAGAACAAAGCAGGTGGCAAGACCAGTCCTTGCAGCTCAGCAATCTTGCCACAGCCCAAGTGTCCACTGATGGGGGCACAGAAAAGAATCGGATCCCTCTTGGCCACAGGCATCTTTCAGTTCTTCCTGACAATTCCTTCAGGTCATCCTGACAGCATGTTGTGGAGCTCACTGACAAAACATCCCCTGCACTGCAGCAGGAAGCAGAGAGCAGAGCCTTGCACACCAGGGCAGGCTGCCTTCCTGTCCCTTCCTGCCTGGAGACCTTATCCCTTCCTCCACCCCAGGGGGTAGTTCTCCCCAGCCTGGGGCAGTGCTCTCCAGACTCCATAGCACTTACTAGACGTTTGTGGCTCCTCCTGTCTTCTAGCTGCAACCAGTACTGATGCAAAGACTTCCTGTACAACAGTATTCAGCAACTAGAAAATACAAGTAGGATAAATCTCCCCTTCAAAACAATGGAGGGGTAAATTAAACACTTTAAAGATGTTACATATGGTCCCCCAGACAACTACACTGGTCCTGTGCAACTGGACATTGTGCTTTTCCGTTCAGACAGGCCACAGCAATTCCGGCTGCTTAAATACAGCTCTTTCCTAAGCATACTTTTACCCAAGCACAGCACAACTCACATACAGTAAGTTCAGTAAATAGAGACCCAGACCCCATAGTTACTAAAAGTTTGTCAAACGTTGTGGTTGTCTGAGTAAGGCCATTTCCAGCTGCTGGAAACCAGCACCTTTGTTCTGGCTCTGATTCCTGTCGCAGACCCAAACTGGGAGCGTGGTCAGGCAAAATTCACCTCTCATGTTAAAGAGTTGGTTGTGTGTTTGCTGAACAGATACATCAGCACTCAGAATGGCAGCACCTCAGCAGTGCCTCTGCTTTATAGAAGTCATTTATACGCTCTGTTAGTACAAGAACTTAGAAGCCAGTTCTTTTTGTCCTGTTCCCAATTTCCCCTCCAATAGAAAATACAAAGAGAGGAAAAATTCACGTGGAACCTAACTGAATTCCTGAATAGAATTCTTATCAACTGGTATTTTTCCCGCAACACACGCACAGAAGATATGACAAGCACCTCACAAAGTATTTCTTACCCATTATTATACAGTGGTGTCCCTAAATGAAACCATTAGTGGGACAGTTGGGACATTTTGGAGACACAGGATGTTTTGGATGAGCTCTTGCCATAGTTTCAGATGCTACTGGTAACCAAAGCAACCTTTCCTATGAGTGTTACTGTCAAATTATTTTAATCTCAGGACAAATGAGAAGAGAAAGTCAAAAGCTTTTAATTTTGGTGGTGAGAATGAAAAAATATAAATATGACTTTAAAAATGTACAACTGGAAAGCACAGGAGTTGCTCAGTGAACTTTGGATCGCTTGACTCGGCTTGTTTCTCCCACTGCTTTTCTTTTCTGAGACAACCCAGTTCCAAGTTCGGTGTTGTTCTGAAGGGAAGATACAGCTTCTGGCAGGCAGTAAGACTCCATTGGGGGAGGTGGATCCTTCAGTAGAGGAAGACAAAAAAAACACACCACCCATGGATTTAGCTTAAGTCTTTGTTTAGCTCAAGAAGCTTCTGAGAAGAAAGAAACAGCTCATTTGTTTTCTAAAATGGAAACTATCAAACCCAACTTTGCACACCTACATTCTGTGAATGTGTTTGGCAAGCTGCCTATCCTGCAGCACTGCCAGCTCTAGAACAAGTCAGGTTAAAGTTTGAGGCCACATATAGAAGTGCTGAGCACAGGTACTTGTAGCCAGGATTCCCCCATGCACACCTGGATGAGGTAGTCAGCGATGTACTCTGGTTTCAGGCAGTTCACTCCTTGGGCTGCTGCCTCTGCTATGTTGACCCTGCTGTCCTCTGGCTTCAGCTTACTGAAGTCAGCAAAGAGGTGAGTTGTTTCTTTGAAGAGAGACACAGAATGACCAGAGAACACCTACACATCAAAACACAACAGACAAAAGGAGTTCAGTTTTGTAGCTCTTTCCCCAAGACAAATGCACTTCATGACCTATCAAATTAATTAGCAAACCAATGGGGAATAAAATGCCATTTTACAGCTGCATTCTGTACCATCACACACCTTTAAAGGGTGACCTTTCATATCAGAGCAGGGCATGGAAATTCGATCCTAATTCCCAAAAGCACTACTAACTCCCTGACCCCAGGTAAGCTGCTGTGTTCCACTGCTTGGAAATGGAAATGACACAGCTCTTTCCTCCCACCTGACCATGTTTCAGATACCCTGTTGTGGTGGTTTGAGCCCAGCCAGAACCATGCAGCAGCTTGCTCTCTCTTCCCTCTTCTTCCCCAACACTCCCAGAAGGATGGGGAGGAGAATGTAAAGAACATAACTCCCACAGGTTAAGAGTCCAGTAACTAAGGTATAACACAAACCACTGCTGCTACTGCCAATAATAAGGGAAATAGCAAGGGGAGAGAATACAACCGCCCACCACCCACCGATTGATACCCAGACCGACCGAGCAGAGATCTGGGCCTTCCAGGTGACACCCCTCAGTTTCTATACTGGGCATGATGTGCTGTGGTATGGAATACCCCTTTGGTTAGTTTGGGTGTCCCAGCTCTGCCTCCTCCTGGCGTCCTGTGCTCCTCACTGGCAGAGCATGAGACTGAAAAGTCCTTGACTGGAGTAAGCATTACTTAGCAACTAAATTGGTGTTATCAATATTGTTCTCAGATTGAAGTCAAAAACACAGCACTGCACCAGCTACTAATAATGAGAAAAAAATGACTGCTACTGCTGAACCCAGGACAGCAGTGTAAGCAATTTTCTTGCTTCAGACCTTTTCCTCACACAAAAAAAGCCCAGCATAGAGTTTAACAGAAAGAACCCCCCCTCCAACAAACCAAAACCCCATAAAACCCAACACATGTATATTATTAAAACACCCAAACTCTACATACTTCTGCTCCTCCTGACTGAAGAAGGCGCCTGAATCCTGCTTCCTTGGTTTGATCAACATTCAGGATCACTTTCCAGCCACTGAAAGCTCCCTGGATAAAAGATTCAATTTAGTCAAAGTACATCTGTACTACAAAGACTTATTCAATCTCTAATTTTCCTCTTTTGGGGATTTCCATAGATAAAGATATGCCATTACCTCATTTTAAGTGGAAATAGCAGAAAAAAAAGCCTTCTTTCTACCTTTCAATGAATGCTCGACTGCAATGCTCAATGTGAGTTAAAAGACTTTAGGAAACGCTTTTTGGGACTCCTTTGAGGAGTCTTTTAAAAGGAGGGGAAGTCCCACTTTCAACAGCCTCACTATAGACTACGGAACTCACACCATAAACATTACAGAAGGTGCTTTAGGAAAGGGGTAACTTTGTGCTGTTTTAAACATAACAGTATGCACACAGCCCTGTCCCGTCCGCCCATGCCAAGTATCTAAGTATCTCCACAACACCATACCTCAACAATACCAGTTTCTTGTCTCCTTTTATGGATTTTTTTCCGCCACCTCATGGCAGCAAGTGCTAGTTTCTTCTGGTTTACACTAATTGCAGGCAAAACATTAAGTATGGAATTACTTCCCCACTCATAATCTTCTTCCTAGAACAATCAGAAGCCTGAATTACAAAACATTCCTGCCAACTTTACCAGCAGAAAAAGAAGTTCAGACATAAAACCCCATCCCCTCACCCCCCCAATCCCAACTCACTCTGGCTTTATCTGTTGTTTTTAGCTGGCCCAAGCAGCTGTAGTTAAGATGAGAGACTTGGCTCTTCACTACACATGCATGTCTAAATCTACTCACGTTTTTCTGTGACAACAAGTCATGTACACAACCAAACTGCTCTGGCAGTTATCTACAAAGGAATTCAACAGCAACTGAATTCCTTTGAGTGAGTCCAGAGTAGTGAGCAAATTAACTCACTGCTCTGGGAGCCATCAACTCTACATTTCTGCAGTGTCTTCCAAAGCAATGAAAGTTGGTGTTGATACATCAAGATATGAACCAGTTAGCCTGGTCAATGTAAAAGAACCACCAGACACAGGAGAACTGTGAAGTAACGGGAAAGCGAGAAGCTGGAAGAGATACTGTTCAAAAACTGTTTATGTCCATGGTTAGAGAGTCGGATTATTTAAAACTATTCCATGTTCATTTACTGAAAGGATAAAGATAATTCCTGGTGTAACAAAGTCCACGTGATACCAGCTAATACCAGTGAGAATTTATCAAAAGGTATTCAAGCTGCAGTTTTCAGAAGCAGCCATAAAAAGTGTGGGTAACTCATTTATCCAATACCGGGAGCTTGGTCCAGGACTACTTTCCAGAGAAAACCTTGTCAGACTTTGGATCCTCTAAAACTGCCAAGGCTCAGACACCCTAACTGTCTCAACCCCACCATTGGGTTTGAGAGTCTGAAGTCTAAACTGAAAAGAAATGCAGCAGTGTACAAGTACAGGTCACTTGCCTGAACAAAGCAGCCAGCTCCTCTACATGCCTCCAGGTAGGAACGATGAAGCACCCACTTCCCAGCTGCCATCGAAGCCAAGAACTTTTCATTTCGAAGAGGATGTCCCACAACAGTGTGTGTGCAACTTGGATCAAAGCACTGTTTCTCAAGCAATACTCCACCTTGAATTGAGAGATTAATTTTATTCACCTTATTTAAAGGTACCACAGAAAAGATCAACTCAAAATGAGAATTACCTGAATGCAGACAAAAATATACTTCACTTAAATTCACATTGAAAGTGTTATCACTGAAGTGACTAGGGCAAGGAAGGAGAAGCAGCCAGGAAAGAGTGGCTCTGATAAAGTACCACTGTAACACAGACAGGAATAAGAGAGACACCAGAGAGGACAGCAGATCCTGGGCACTCCCAGCAGTGAAGAATGAGGCTGTTGTGGAGACAGCTAGAAGAAAACTGCCAGTAGACAAACCCACTGCTGTTTTATGGCAAAGCTGAGTGCTCACATCATAATAATACATTCAAAGAATCACTCATAAGCACAGAAAGCCATAAATTTGAGACCTCAAATCTGGTAAGTCATTAACAGAAGTCCTTTCTTTTCCCCAGTGAGCCACAGCTGACCAGACACATCCACACACATACTATTCTTTGCATTTCACAAATAGCTGGTACCTAATTCCTCAATCAGATGGCAGTAATCGAATCTTTCTTCAGGATTAAAAGAAGACAGCTGAAATTTACGGGTTTTTTCTGGTTCTTCATCAGCCTTTTCTTCTTCTGCAACAGCCTGGAAGTACAGTAAGAGATTCTAAATGTATGACAGAAAGATTAGGTTGACAGCTGACTATTTCTCTCCCAAACATTCTGAATTATTTTTATACTCAGTTTTCTTTTAGCCAGCAAAAGCAGAACTAAACCTGTCAATTACTTGACAAAAAGCTTGCATCAAACCAATGTTAAGCTCCTGCTTAACAGCCACGTGCCTGACCCTTTCTTCAGGGCACAACTGAACCAATCTGTCATAAAACTAATCCTCCACTCATATCCAGTGAATGACAAGTTGAACACATGAAAAAAATCATCATTCATCTATCACACTCCCTCATTCATTCAGACTTCCTATAAATTCAAGGGTCTTCTGCATTCCTACTACAGCTTACGTACTCGCATGACAAGTTATGCCTCTAAAGACACACTGTTGCTGGAAGTCTGAGCACCAGGAGATACACTGCGAAAGACTAAGCTTTTTTTCCTAGCCCTTTCCTAGTCCCTGATAAAATAGTGCAATTTTAAATCACGTTTTAGACAGAAGAATAACTTTCCCTTTGTATCTAAGCATAAATTCCAGATACCACAGACAACCACTAACCTTTTTCCATCATCCTAACACAGCTGGAGGAGTTCCAATGAATGCACATAGAAACTCCCCATTCCAAAGCCTACTTCAGCATTCCAGCAGGAACTAACTGGACAAAAAGCTTTATCTGTCTGAACACAAAAAGGTTTTTCTCTTTCAGCAAACTTTCTTTGTCCAAACTCTCAAAGGAAGGAGGAAAGAAATAAAACTGCACAGAAGTAATCCACTTCAAGGTTTTAAATCACAGAATCACAGAATCAACCATGTTAGGAAAGACCTTTCAGCTCCTCCACTCCAACTGTTCCCAGCACTGCCAAGGCCACCACTGACCCATGGCACTGAGGCCTCGTCTCCACGGTGTGTGACCACT
>JANRGW010045804.1:0-23825 GCA_024733675.1 Psilopsiagon aymara | reverse complement strand
CCCTGCCCATGGCAGGGGGGTTGGAACTAGATGATCTTAAGGTCCTTTCCAACCCTAACTATTCTATGATCCTATGAACCTGAAACCCAGTTCAATCCTGAGTTCAAGTCCTGAATCCTCAGTTCAAGATGGTTTCTCCTCAGGTGGCCAAACCTCAAGTGGTGAGCATACTATAAAAAGTGCCATAAATGCTGGCCCAATTTCACCTTCTTCTTTGGCTGAACCTGTATCTGTTTCCATGAGAAAAGGATCACTTCATAACTGTGAAATCAGAAAGGTAAGGGAGTTGAGGTAGCAGCACACAAATTAGAAAAAGCTTTGATAGACTTTAGTTGTATGAGTTACTTTCTTAAAATGATCAATAGTCGAACTGCCTTATGGAGCATTTCAGGTGATCGACTTCTGTTAAGGCAAACAAGAAAAAACAGTGAAACCCACCTTACTGTTTTTATTCCTAGTTCAAGAAAAAGAGGGTTATAATCTAGTGTAACTGTAACCAGAGGTTAAGAGAGCTTCCTCAGGAGGCTTCATCATATAGTACCAAATTCCAGTTGAAAAATATGATTGAGGAAATAACAGAGGAAATGATACTGCCTCTGCAAGTTAAGAAGAGTTCAGTTCAGACAACAGCAAGTTTTCACTAATAGTCTGGAAGTTTCTATATTAAAAGAAAGATCAAATATTATGTAATTTTCCACAATAAATAAGGGTAGGGCTCCTGTGTATCTGATGTCTCCAAGTTACTTACTGAGATCTAATGATATTTTTCATCTCTCCATTTATGCTTACACTTTTGCAAGTCTGGAAGTGCCTGAAATGAATTGTTTTTACCAACACATATTTTCTGTTAAGATTTTGTTTTCACATCTGAATTCAGAGCTCTCTTTCTAAATCTGTTTTCTGAATAGCTGGAACATTACCACTGAAATAATGACTACCTATGGATTCCACAGTTCTACATGTTACTACTCTGCATCAAGATAGGCAAGTTGCAAAAACCAAACCCAAAAACCACAGGACCAGATACAGCCCAACAACACCATTAGACTCTGCATCTTGAACAGCATTCCAACCCAAGTATTATGGAACGGGAACACCATGTAACTGCAACAGCAGCAGCTGAGAACATTCCTGTATTTTTCCAGTACCTGTTCCTTTTGTTTTAGTTAATACAGTTAAAAGAATGTTAGAATTACCACATCAAACAGTTAAAAGTTAAAGGGGCCAAAAATTCAACAGTAATGCCAAGAGGCTTAAAACCCCACTGTGTACCTCCACCATGCTTGTTAGTTGTTAAAAAATATCTGGCAAGATCCTCTCTAGTGCAATTTATTCCCCCTGTGTCTTGTCCTCTCCACCATTCACCATTGCCAAGAACCTGGTTCTATCTTCTCGATAACTTCTTCCTAGGCACTGGAAGGATGCTATTAGGCCCTCTTGAAACCTCCAGGTTTAACAAGCTCAGATACCTCAGTCTCTTTCCACACAGCAAGCGTTCAAGCCCTCAGACATCTTGGTGGCTCCCTACTGAACTCACTCCAGCTTGATGCCTTTCTGTACTGGAGAGTTCAAAACTGGGAGTGGTATTCTAGACCTGGTCTGAAGAATGCCAAGTGAAGGAGAATAATGCTTTATCTTCCCTCAATCTATTGTTAATACAGCCCAGGATACTTCACCCTCTTTGCAACCAGGGCACAGTGCTATCATCTTATGTCCAGGTTGCCATCCACCAAAACCCTAACTCTAACCCTTTCCACAGATGCGCTCCTCAGACAGTACTGCTGCAAAAAATTCTTCCTTTGCAGGTGTAGAACTTTGCATCTGTTTTTAGAATTTCATGAGGTTCTTGCTGTCCCATTCCTCCAACAATATCCAAGTCTCTCCAAATGGCAACTCTGTGCATCAACTGGTCCCCTTCAATTTGGTGTTTGCTTCATTGGGCCTCAGGTCAAGTATGACTCATTAACCATTACCTTCCGAGGGTGATCATTCAACCATTTTTTCACTCATCTTGTCCACCCACCCAGACTGAAGTATCTTACCTTGGAGACAAGAATATTATGAGAGACAGTGCTAAAGGCCTCACAAAAATTTAAAGTAAATGGCTCCCACTGTTCTTCCCTTACCCCTGTCTGTGGGAAAGCCAACAGGTCTGTAAGCACAGCATTCACCAAGCATATAAAAATATATCCACTGTTATAAAATTAAATTTCACGGGAGTAAATGTAAAAAGGAAGAATTAAGAGGCTATTCAAAACAAGCACCTTGAAGCATAAACACCTGCACATGTAAATACTTGCACGTGACAGGGATTACCTGCAAAACGCTTAGAAGCTCACAGTAAACACATATCACTTATTAAAAACAAGCAAGCAAAGATAACAAAAAAGCCCCAGAAAAGCCAGCTTAATTAAAAACAACACTGGAGAAAGCTATTTTAGGTAGAAGAATCTTTTTAGGAGTGGATGTGGCTCCTAAAAAAAAGAAAAAAAGAAAGGTGGCAGAGAACTCCTCATAAACTTTGGCTAAGTAACCAGAAATCATGGAAAAGCAGAGAAAAATAAATTTCAAAATCAAGTTTTTAATAACTCTCTCAATTCACAATTAAAACCTGTTCCAAGGACAAGCATGAAGATAAGAGAGACTGAGTAGGCTGAATATGCAATTAAGACATGAAGGAAGAGCTCAAACAAAAGTACCCAGTACCCAAAAAGCTACACAGATTTTTTTATTCCCCTGCTGCTCAACATAGAAGAGCTGACGGAAGTTGCTGCAGCAGTCTTTCTCCAGATAGAGATAGAACAGAGAGAGCATTTTAAGCAATCATCATCAGAATATAATCTAAACAAGTCATCAGGATCAGACACTATTTACCCAAAATTCCCTGACAAAATAAAATATGAAAACAATGACGTAACAACTGTGATGTGACATTTATTTGTATCAGACAGCAATGACAAAATCAAATATTATATCATTTAAACAAAAACCTAGCTTTCTGTGAGCTGTCAGTGAATTTTGATAAGTCAGTGAATTTTGGCGGGTAAGTCAGGACTGTATCAAAGCAGTTTATAACAGAAAAAGCAAGACTAAGCATATGGATAAATATATGGGAAGAGTCAACAACTTTAGAGGGAAGTCATCACACTACTAGTAGTAGCTAGAGGATTGATAAGCAGCTCCCTAAGTGTGATTTTAATGACAGAGCAGATTTGAGTTTTCAAGAAGTTTGGACAAGCTAACTAACAAAAGGTAAGAAATCTCCTAAACAAACTGTGTTAATACAGGACAAAAGGGAAAGTCCTTATGGAATTAAGTAACTCATTAAACAAAAACAAAGCAAGAGCGGAAATAAACAGGTTTTCATATGAAAGATTTTGCCAGCAGAGTTACTAAAGGGTCAATGTGATCCAGCACATCTAAGATCTAGAAAGCTAGTTTGAAAAAAAGTCAAATGGCTTACTAATTATTTGATGTAATCAAAAATAAAGCTGATCAAAAGGTATAAATGACTGAAGGACAGAATTCCATGTTAACATAAAAGAAAGGACATACAAAAAGAAATTACACATGATGAATGATACAAGCTCTGTTACTAGTCTGGGAAGAAAAAAAAGAATCATCATACACCGCTCTTCAAATACATCAGCTAAAATCCCAACAGTGATCAAAAAGGAAAATCTAAGGCTAGG
This sequence comes from Psilopsiagon aymara, assembly GCA_024733675.1. Taxonomy (NCBI): domain Eukaryota; kingdom Metazoa; phylum Chordata; class Aves; order Psittaciformes; family Psittacidae; genus Psilopsiagon; species Psilopsiagon aymara. The sequence continues at coordinate 20,133 of JANRGW010045804.1, read as the reverse complement.
GTCATCAGGAAATGATGAAAGAATAAAAAGAAGAAAATCACTGTGCCACTGATGCAACCACAGTTTTGAATACTGTACACAATCATCATCATTCTTCTGCAACATTTTAAAAATATGAACGCAGAGTCTGAAAAGATACAGAGAAAACAAAGACTACTACAGGTACGGGTTAGCCTCCAGGTACAAAACAAATAAATCAGAGCAACAGAACAGAAACAGATTGACTAGGTTTACTGTTGCCAGCTCTGAACTTACTATCCAAAGAATCAGTAAACTTTCAAATACTGCAGCCTCAAAATGAGAACTTCTAGTAATTAACAAAACCAATTCAACAGGAAATACCAAAAAAGAAGTCATTAGATTGGACATGTCTCCCAGTTCATTGATAAGCGAAACAGACTGGACTGATGTGCTCAGAGGAAAGGTTTAAGTTTAAGCCCATGGAGCAGAAAGCCAAAGAAAGTGACTCAGTCAACAACATGCTCTCAAAGAATGTATGTGGCAGAAGGCAAGAAATGCACAGCTTTCTCCTAATAGTTACATTACCACTTTCAAAAGTTTATAAACAAATATTTTCATCTATTTAATACCAACTCAAGTTTTACTAATGTGTTTTACAAAATGGCATTGTCCAGTGTATGCCATCAGTTGCACTATGCCAAATACAACAAAACAGCAGAACGTATCTTTTCAAGTCATAGAATCATAGAATAGTTAGGGTTAGAAAGGACCTTAAGATACTAGTTCCAACCCCCCTTGCCATGGGCAAGGACACCTCACACTAAACCATGCCATCCAAGGCTATGTCCAGCCTGGCCTTGAACACCACCAGGGATGGAGCATTCACAACTTCCTTGGGCAACCCATTCCAGTGCCTCACCACACTAACAGTAAAGAACTTCTTCCTTCCTACCCTAAGGCTCTGTCCAGCCTGGCCTTGAACACTGCTAGGGAGGGAACATTTACCTCTTCTTCGGACAGCCTGTTCTAGTGCCTCACTAGCCTCACAGTAAAGAACTTCTTTGTTATATCTAACTTGAACTTTCCTGGGTTAAGTGAAATCCCACCACCTCAGGTCCCATTGCTATAATCCCTGATGAAGAGTCCCTCTCCAGCATCCTTGTAAGCTCTTACTAACAACAGAATTTAATACACAAATCCCAAGCCCTAAAGACAGCTTGGGATTTGTTAGGCAGGACCATTTTTTTTAAATACAGGTGACTTGAAAATGTAATTTGAATATTGATATTTCATAAACAAAATTATGCACAATTCTAATGAAAATGGCATAATCAGACAGCCATGCAATTAATATGAGAAATTAAGTTATTATTTGCACACTTCTGCTTAAATCCTTCCCCATTTTCTAATATTTACATATTAATACAGCTGAAAAATAGTTCTTGCAGCTGATATGTTGATATATTTATTGCTACACAGCGGGGTTCTAGTCTCTTGCAAAGGTAGATTTCTAGTAAATAGCTGTCAACAAGTCTATGCATGACTAAAGTCAAATTACAAATAGCAAAGGAACAGGTTTTTGAACATAATGCCAGCAAAATATCATGTATCTAATCCATGAAAGAACTACAGACCTCAAGACTGCTATTATTCTACTATCCATACCATCTACTTTTTGGTCTGCTCCACAGCTTTGTTTGAACTTACTTATCAATGGTACTTACTGTTGGTACTTTATCAATAAGTCGTCTCTACTTATATATGATAGCCAACATTTTTATTTTTAAATTATCTATTTTATTACATCTGCAAAAAATATAAATATGTAGAAATATTACTAGCAAAATTAAATACTCAAGCAACTTGGTTAAGTCCTTGAAAATCTCTGCATCTAATTTTTACAGCTGCTTATCAAGTGTAGGCCTTTTCTGTCAATGAGAAAAGACATGACAGGAACTGCTTCCTAAAAGTAGAACTAGGAGTAAAAGCCCCTGCATTAAAAACAAAACAAACAACCAAACAATCAAAAAAATCCCTCAAAAAACCCCCCAAAACCATAACACCCCCAACAAAACAACCAAACACACTAAAATAAATCCAACCCACACACCACATAAACTCACTACTCCCCTCCCTAGCTCCATGAGTGCACAACCCCTATTTCATATTCTGTGCTTTGCATAAAAAAGATCTTGCTCACTCTAAAGCACACACAACATGAGAGCATCACTGTTTCTGCCTGTCCTATGGAATGACATGCAGCACCAATTTTGGTCATCTTTCTACTACACCAGTTTAAAGTGCTGTAATTTTAATCATAATTAAAATGAAACCACCCACGTATTAATCTTTATTTAAATTACTTAAGCTGCTAACAGCTTAAGAAAGCAATTTATGCAATTATTTAGATATTGAAAAAGACAGTATTTTCATAGAAGCACTATTACACAGAAAACAATTTACTGTCTTCTAGGACAGCAAGAGGTATTTGATAGAAGAACACTTGAGAATCACTGTATCATAGAATCACAGAATTTTAGAACAGTTTGGGTTGGAAAAGGACCTTAAGACCATCTAGTTCCACCCCCCTGCCATGGGCAGGGATATCTCACACTAGACCATCTTGCCCAAGGACCTGTCCAACCTGGCCTTGGAGACTACCAGGGACTGAACATTCACAACTTCTTTGGGCAACCTATCCCAGTGCCTCACTACCCTCACAGTATCAATTTGATCAATGATACAATACAGATATTGCTATAATATGTATTAATTCTTCCATTTTTAGTTATAGGCGTAATTTTTTTTCCCCATTCCTAGTGGTTTTCTATGAATGAGGAACAAGCTTAGAAAAATGACAAATCACTTTACAGATTCCAAGTAAATCCATTAACTGTTACTAAGAAAGTGAAGCAGAACAAGGGATCATAAAAACAATGTAGGGTTCTTTTAACAATCACTGTACTTTCATAAATAATTTTCTAGGTGATACCCAGAAAGCCTTTAAGTATTTGTGACTATGTGAAAAGCTAGGCAATAGAATTTGACTGTCTGAACTGAAAGAAAACAATCACATGATTAAGATAAAAACCCAGATCAAGAGAAACCAAGAGTGTTGCATTAATCTTCCCTGGGCACCACATTACTCACAAATTCCATATTCTGTATATTTAAATATGGACTCCAAGTAAGGAATCATCACAGGCAAACGATTTGAAGGAAGTATGCCATGGAAGATTAATGATAAGTAATGAAGACTATGTTAATGGTCTGTGAATGGCCCAGTATAACATGGGATTAATGTGTCAGAGAACAGTATCTTCTCTCACAACTGCTACAAGCCATCACATCACATAACAATGGTAATAAAATGTTAGCAATCATCAAGCCTTATCCTTTTTAAGACACAGGCATCAAGTACAGACATATATTGTCAGGGTAATCCAAGAAAAGCAAGAACTTTGACTTTATTCCTGAAATAAAAACACGACTGACACAGTAAAAACTTTTTTTTTTTTTTTTTTATTAAAATGACAATACTTAAAAGAGTGAAAAAAACCTGCAAAACAACCACAACAAAATGCAACCCTGGTAATTTGCTTCATTTATACATAGAAATTAAAAGCATTCTACAAATGAAGCAACTTTAAATGGTCAATACATCATTAGGGATGGGAAAGAGATATCCCCAGACACTCCATGCTCTGCCATACTCAGTACTATTCAAGGCGCATAACTGCCTTATAACCAAAGCACCTTATTCAGACAGGTAGCACAAAACTAACCTCGCTAGTGAAACACCGGTGAGTGTGACAGCTCTTGCTACACAGTGTTGGCCATTACTAAGCTGTTTCCTCTTTGATTAGAAGTAAGTACAGAAAGGAAAGCAATTAGCTGGTCTTAGCAGTAGTCTGAGGAATTTACTGATAATTATAAAGTAACAATTCTTATAGTCTCTACCAGGGCTTTAGATAAAATAGTCACTTTGATTACAATCTGTATATGTAATAGCATTTGAAAGCATTATTTAAATAGAGTTTATCCCAGCTCTTTCACTGTAGTTTGCTGTCTGGCATCTCTAACCCTACAGGTCACGTGTTGATTAAGCAGCCACTTAGTAAATCCATTTTTCTGGAAGTAATCTTCGATCAAGGTTTTCTAAGCTACTATTTTTTTCTACTTCAAAAGATTCAAGACCAGAGATCAAAAGCTTCGGGATGCCACTCCCACATCAGTTAGCAATGTCCATTTTTTATAATGAGTTGGAAGACCAGAAAGGAATTTCCTAAGTACAATTCTGAATTTTGAGGAATACCAAACTAAAGAAAGTTAGATACAGTGTGCACACTTATAATACCCGCTGTACTTCTCAAGTATGAATGTTATCAACTTAGTTCAATTCAAACATCAATGGAGTGCGTCAACTAGGATGCAAGCACCCGGTGTCCCAGTTAAAGGGCTTTTTTCCAGCCTGGTGAGGAACTCAAAAACCCATCTCTCAATCCTTCCCCTTCTTCCCACCAATACACGCTAAAAGGTGAAATACTTATCTGTCACAAAACCAAGCAAATCCAATCACAAAATAAAATGAAATTTCAGAGGCTTCAAAATAAGCAATACCAAGTGAGGGTTTTTGAACCTCTAGTGTATCTGCTTTGAGAAAAGAGTGAGTTTTTAATCCAGTCTTGATTTCAGTGAGGTGTCAAGTCAAATGGAGCCTACAAAGAAATTAACCACACTTTTCTGTATTCTGTTCATGAAATAAAACAAATTTAGTGTGTTAATTAGTAAAAACCTTTCAAGAAAGCTTTAAAAGTTCATATTAGGCAATGCAAATTAGAGCCCTTACAATTTTTATTCATTAATTATTTTAAACCTGTTAATTACCCCTATAGCTAATGTTATATCTAAACATTAATTCCTTAAATCACTTCAAGCTAGTCATTAAAGCTTCTGCTGAGGGAAGCCCAAGCTATCTTTAATATGGTAGCTAAAAAACCCTAACATGTTACAGAATTCAACTGAACAGACCATATATAATTACTTCCAGTGTCAACACAAAATAACTCTTAAAAAACAGCATTCCTTTCCAAGTAATATTTTGTATATAACTGCTCATTATTCATTTTATCATAAATGAAGTTTGAATATTATGATGTTGTATAGTCTCTGACCTGTAAATCACATAATGCTACATTGCAATTGGTACAGCAATATCTGTACAACTCACCTGTAAATTCCATTGTCTCTAACTCTCTTGTCATAGTTATTTTTTAGTTTCATTCTTCCTCAAATAATTGTTTTAAAATCAAAATGCACAAAGAGAGACTGGAAGTTCAAAGCCAGAAGGTGGCTGAGGACATTGCTTAGAGGCAAGATGAAGCCAACATAAAAGTGAACTAGAATAAAGAATTAGAAAATTCTTACCTAAGAAGAAGAGAGAACAGGTCAGAAGTTCCAGTGGGCCATTTTCCCATGCTACTCTACACTAGAGCACCAACATAAGATTCAGATATTTATTTTATTATCTTTATTCTGATAGGATTATGGAATGAATAGATAACAGAGTTGAGAAAGAGATGACAACCTATTTCTCAGTGTTACTTTTATGGTCTCTCAATGTAAACACTACTGCCTTTGGTTGAGCTTCATACTAATTTCTCTTTAGATATCCAACACTCTAAATGCTTGGGAAAGCTCAGTAAAAGCTAGTAGAAAAGTACAATCAAACCACTGGCACTGAGTAGTTCAACTACAATAACAAAAAATTGCCTCCCATCAGAACCACAGGAACTTGCCAAAAATGAAGCATGACTCTTACATTTGAACAATAGACTACTTAGCGCATATTCCATCCCATTTCACACAGCTATTGCTGAATTACATCTATTTGCTCTTTAGAATCTTTATCTTCTCAAGTGCATTTTGTTTCCCCATATTTAACAGAGATGAGCTTAATGCCAGTTCTCCTAAACATGAAACAGGAACAGGGTTAGACAAGGGCTCTAATCACAAACAGTGTTCATCAAAATACTATATTTAAAAGAAGTCACTCCAGTGTTAGGGTGAGGAGCTATAACCATCACCAGCATATAAGCTGGCAGCAGCTGTGAACATCTATTTAGGTCCCACACGTAAATAGCTTTGTTCCAGAAGCATGGAGAATGTTAAAAGCATCAAATTAAACACAACTTTTTTGGACCTCGGCTTCTTTTTGAGAAAGGCTGTGGGAATGGAGGAGGACAGATGTCAGTGCACTACATTCCCACTGCTACAGAAGGAAAATGCCATCCCTTCCTATATGCTTTCCAGTTATTCTAGTTCTTTACATCCACAATTATAAACAATATTACATAGCATTTAAAGCAGGAAGATTTTCTAAGAAGGGAGGAGAAGTGAAAGGTAAATCAAACAGTTTAACAAGCTTAGCTTGTAATAATACATCTTTGAATCAAGATTAATTGCTATCAGCATGTCAGAAAAGCAAGCTACTTTAAAAACAGATTTTGGTCATTAGGCTCTTTAAAAGTGGGTATGAAAACTCATGCTAAAAATGCAGGTAATTCTATGTTTTCAAGGCACAGCATCTCAATGAAGTGGAGGTCACAGTTACCTTGGGCATATTAATATCTTTTGATTAATCTCAGCCCAGCTTGACATCAAATATTTATCTGCAACTTCTTGTTACAAAAGATCTTTTCAGTAACAATGAAAAGTAATTATAGCTGTTAGTATAAAAAGTTTGTATTAAAAGCTATAATATTATAAACATTTATATTTTTTTAAATGCTTTCATAATATTTCTTTTTTTATAATCGGGTTGCATACAATTAAACATGCAAAGCTAGAGTCTGTACGCTCAGGCTTACTCTGGTCATTCTGCCCAAACAAGTGGCCAAATAATCCTGCTAGTCTAAGACAATCTTGGAGGAACTAATTTCACAGAATGGCGTACACTTCTCACTGGGAGATCTAAGGTAACCCATCCCTCTGAGCACAGGAAGGAATAGGAGGCCAACCCTGCAAGCATTTCTGAATGTCTTTACAGTTTTTACTCTAGGAGACATAACAGAGAGTTGTATGCACAATTCATCTTGCTTTTAAATAGCCAAGAAAATAGGGAAAGGTGGAAAATTAGGCTAACGGGGAAAATGGCAATGATGCTTCTCACAGGTTGTAGGATGTAAACTTTGATCTTGCATACCTTCAGGGAGTGAGTTTTACTGCAGTGCTTGTTTACTTGTTGAAATATACAGTGAAAGGTGCCTTTCACTGAAGAGTAACTTTTTCCTTTTGCTCTTCCTCTTTCTGTTCACAAAAATCGTGTGTTTTTTTTTTTTCCTCCAGTGTTGCTGTAAGATAGCAGACAGCTGTAGTAGCAGATTAAGTTGCTAACATGACAAAGGTTAAAATGAAATGTCACCACTTAATTTTGTATGCTAACATTAACAGCACTTATGCATAAAGAAAAAAATGTAGGTTAAAAGCCATCTTCTTAAGATGATTGCTTACAACCAGAAATTTCAAGCAGAAACAAGATTCCAATACCTTATTCAAAGTAACAGCAAGTTGAAAGCTAGTGCCTACACAGGAGATTCAAGCAGAGCTACCCATGTCCAAGCGTTCACAAGTCAAACACTGCCCTGGTTGAAAAACTGCCTACTGGGAAATTGCACTGGTGATGGAACTACCCAAGCTGTATGCCCTGCCTCTGGCAAAGTGTACTGCAGGGAAGATGAATTACGCAGAAGGCTCACTAAGCTCAGGGAAGGGATTGCACTTAATGCCCCAGAATCTGCCTCGGCAGAATGCCCACGTCCGGCACCGCTGGCTGGAATCCAAGCAGATCCATTACCTTCCCTTTATACATCAGCTTACCACATGCGTCACTGACACCACAGATATGACTTTCCTCCTCCCCTTTATTTTTAACTTTTGTATCTTTAACACAACTGAGATACACACTTCAGGCTATACCATTAAGAAGGATTTTAAGCCCAGTTTAACACTTGGTAAATTAATGCGTTATCTTTCCAACTCTAATCTAATACTGTTTTTAAAACAAGCCAATTAAACTAATGATACAGTTCACACAGATGCTTACATGAGTTACACTAAACCAACTGTACTTGAATACCAAGTTATCTATGCGTAAACCTTTTAAACACTCCATAAAACCAATTATTTTAACTCATAAAACAAACTATTTTGACTCCAGGTCTCAGGAAAAAAAAACCCCAAAACACAGTCCTTTAGGAAGCTCTGTGTAAACTCAGAAGATAGAGAAAAAGTGATGATACATTTCCTTTCAAAATTGATTCGTTTTTTCTTCAGTTGTAAGTACTTATCATATCCAGTTATATCCCAATCAAGTTGAGGAACAGCATACCTTTTAAATTCTGCACCTCTCTTTCACTCTGGCCCTAAAAGATTCATATTTTTATCACAGATAGACAACACTGCAGCAATTTAAACACTTTTACTAATTAAACACACTCTATTACTGACTTACGCAGTAGAAATCTACCTAATCTTGTCAAAACAGACATATTCCTACACTGCAGACTACAACCACCTGCTTTGTTTTCAGTGGGAAAAAAACCTCCAACCTATTTGAAAAGAAACTTCAGCCAGTTCTCCGGGAAATTTACTACTACAGGAAAATCTTAGGTTTTCTGTACACAAATGCAGATGCCCAGGACTTCCTAGCATAGTTGTTAGGCTCATGTGTGGCTTTGTGACTTTTAACACAAGGCTGCTAAAATTCCATACGAAACCTAGCATGATGAACACAGACAGCTATTCCCATGTTGATAAGGAGAAGAAAAAAATGAATTGCAACACTACACACCAACACACCCACAAAAAAAGGGGGAAGCTTTTACTCCCCCAGCAAAACCCAATCCAGGCTCCATGGCTCACGTATCTGCTTGCTGCAGTGCATGAGAACCCTGTCATTAACAACAATCTCAACATACAAGGTGCTGTATAAGAAACAACTGACAAAAAGATAATCCAAGCTTATATTTGCTAGGTAAATTATTTCCATGCAATGAAAACTTCCCTACCTCTTTATCCCCCTTTCTTTTTTAAACTCACAATTTTCTCTAGTTTCTTCTGTGTGGGAAGTAATCCTTTCCCCATTTCAATCTGGAGAAACCTTAAAAGTCACTAGCCGTCAACTCCATAAAACAAGAAAATAAGCTATACAGAACAAACACACCGTAAGGAAAGGAGATAGGATATGAAATTGATAACCAACTATGAATTTCACAAGATGAAGTAAGTCATCAGTTTTTTACAGCCGTTTTTCTATCATTAAAGGCTTGTTTTTCACTGTGGTAAGTGTTGCAGCTTGGCATTCCAATAAAATTTCTTACCACGAGATTCATCATGAATACTAGCAAATCACTCGATACCATTAAAGCTGCATTACTGCTCATAATACTGAGAAAGTATCTCAGCTTTCACTGAAAAACTTCTAGCACATACAGTTCAGAAGTTTCAGACCTGGACATTCAAAACCAGTAAAAAGAATCCACATGATCTTAAACAAAATCCTTACATTTTCAGCCAGTTCAATTTTAAGGCTTGATTTATGATTTCTGAACACTTATGACTACTACATCACTCTACTATGAAGTGCAACTTAGTCTCTTGTCAAAACATTGTTTTACCATTAACAGGTTGGTTATATATTTATAAGCAATTTAACCTACCACATGTAACAGCAATTTAATGTCTTTGAATGTCAGACATTTCATGGACACTTATTTTATGAATAATGAAAAATTAATTACGCTATTGCATATTTATTACATAAACTAACATTTCTTGAGACAAGGACAATAACACAGGATGCTTTCCCCAGTGCCTTATGCACCTAATCAGTTCCAAAAATACAGTAGAGCAAATTCTAAGGGGAGAGCAGACTCCCTTCCTCTCCCCTGCTTCCCCTACTATGAAAGTACTATATTAAGTAGAAATATTGCAGGATGGAAACTGAATAAATGACATTTTTACAGCAAAAGCAGAAGAACTGCTTTTATGAACTGCCTATGGGGTAAGTTTCTCGTATTCAGTAAAACATCACAGTCTGAAAAATTATTCAGCTGCTATATAGGCATAAGCTTCGCCAGCATGCTAACTTCAAATTCTGTTCTCTGCTTCAAGTATGGCCTCCAAGACCAATATTCTATCCACAACCAAAAGCACATCACTATTGTCTCATGGCTACCTCATCACAACCTGGTTATCATTGGTTGCTCATCATCTGTCTATTTGAAATTTACTGACAGACAAGACATAGTCTACAGTGTGTTGTGACCAAAAGCTTATGTAATTTTCCCAGTTACAGCAGCTGGTCTACTAAGGACTATTGGCGCTACCAACTTTGCTTTGCCAAACACATTCATAGGGAGAATAAATGGGTTAGAAGCATCCCTCAGGCATTCAGTGATGGGAAACTTGACCATCTCTATGTCTGAAATAACAAAATAACAGTCCAGATACGACTTCCAGGATGACAAGGAACACTGTATGCATGAAGCGCAACACAATTCAAAGAACTACTAGCAATTTTTAAATCCATCTATGGTGCTCTAGTCAGATCAACTGGGTATTTCTGATGGCCAGAAGCAGATGTACATAACAGGAATTTAGAGAGGTGATATACGATCACACATGCTCTACTGAACCACATGGAAGGGTCTGATTCCATCATATTAACACCATATCCAGAATTTAATCTCTACAAAGCCTGGCCCAGAGCCACTGTGTCTACTTCCCATTAACTGCCACCTTCTAACTCTGTATTCAAAGCTGAGCCCAGTTCAGCCTTTCTGCTTCAGCAATGGAGGGAGTAGAAGCAAACATTGCTTCCTGCTGGTAAGTGGCAGTGCAGAGCAGTCCCTCACATGGAGTCTGCTGGTCCTGGAAGTGATGGATAGCGAGTGACGTAACCTGCAGATTATGCAAAGGGGAGGACTGTCTGCACAACTTCATAAAACAGTATCTGCTGTAAGGAAGAGGTTCTGCAGAGAAGACTCTCAGACTTGTTAATTAGATCTTTGTCGGGTAAGTAGAGGATGAAGGAACAAGAAATATGCCCTATTACTCCCACAACTACAGTCTCACAAATGCTTTCCTCAAAGGATTCATCCATGTGATGACAAAAAAAGAAAACACTGTGTTCTAAGAAAAGTAGCTTTATACACTTTACACTGTTTATTGCCCATGATGGTTCTTCAGCTAAGTTGAAAATATGAAGTTTTTAATAGATTTAAAAAATATCCAGAAGCATAAGATTTTCATTAGCTTTTACTTGTTTTGTTTTCCATGTTGACTCCTTCCCAAGGTCACAGTCTAAATTCTGTTATTTAGAATATTTAGGTCTTTGTCAAAGGTCTTTACTCTTTGTCAAAAAAGTTGAGTGAGCTCAAGAAAGGCAAGCACAAATTTCTCTACAGAAGTGCCTAAACACAGCCCTATGTGAAAGAGTAAACAACCATCCTTTCCTAGAAGGAGAAATACTGCACTAGTAACACACACATACAACAACCACCAAGCTATAAAAACAAACTCAGCTCTGATATAATACAGAAAATTATTTATTTTGAATGGTAAATTATAATACACACTTTAACTGTATACCACGAAATAAAGCATGGTTAGACATTATAAATTAACCCCAACATATTTTATGATTTTATTGAGAACTTTCCATATGGGAAGGTCTAGTTACATGCGAATGAAAAGAGTTCGCAGAGCTTAAAAAAACCCATCACTAAAGTAAAGAATAAATAGCAGCATGCACTGCCAGACAATCTGCTGGAGGGTTAGAAGAAAATAATTTCAGACAAAATCAGTCACTGCACAAGAAAAGCATTTGCACATTGTAGAGCTCATCCAACTGGGCACCAGTGGAATCTACATATTGTTTAAGTAGCTCTATCTCCATCACTCAATTGTTTCTCATGTGCTGATAAACATCCCTTACCTAGCCACAGGATTTCTGTAGAATCAGAATACGAAAGGTTACATTTCTCCAACTGTGAACTTACTAGAACATGAGACCATGCCCACATTTTCTATATAGCTACTTGCACCAAAGCAAAGTAACTGTTATGCAGGATGGAGCCCTGCTTTCCTGGAGACTGATGAACTGGTGGGAAAGGAATGAATGAATTCCCTGTTTTGCTTTGCTTGCATGTGCAGCTTTTTACTTTGTCTATTAAATGGTCTTTATCTCAACCCATGAATCTTCTCACTTTTTGCTCACTTCTACACTCTTCCAATTCTCTCTCAAGCCCCACCAGGCGGGAGTGAGCAAGTAGCTGTATGGTGCTTAGCTGCTGGCTTAGGCTAAACCATGACAGCTCGCTGCAAAAAGTAGAAAAGCTACTCTTCAGTCAAGGTGGATCTCACAAAGAAGTTATGCATTAAGAACCAGAAGTCCATCTAATGTGAACAACTAAACCAGGTATCAATTCTCCTTATTGAAAAGTACAGATTTCATATTAATGCTTTACATTAGGTAAAAGCAACCTAAATTGCTCTGGGATACTCTGGTTTCAAATTGATGCACATTTTGTATTGCTGTTTTTGTCTTTTGAAGATTACAATGTTTATTCCTGCTGTTTCACATCTTCAGCAGAAGCCTGTTATTTTTTATTTCCAATTACAGCAGTGATACTGCTGTATTCTCTTATACTTAGGACCATCAAGCATATTTTTCAGCACAAAAGGGTGCCAGATGTTTTATCAATCAACTTCACTGCATTCCTAAGAACCATATTCTAATGTGTTCCCCTCACAAAAATTAGCAAGGGAAAACATTTCATTTTGTGACAATTCCAGACTACTGAGACCACCAGATCACTTTGTATTCAAAATATTTAAGGTTACAAAGTAAAGATAAAAAGCAGAATCTTAGTCTCCAAGCTAAGTGTCATTTTGATTTTGCATTTCCTTAAAAAACATCAAACTACCAAAGACGCCCACAGTTGCTTCAAAAACAAACCTAGTGAGAACTAGTACAAAAGCTGCACTGTAGCCCCAAACTAATTCTTCTGTTAGTTATGGCATTAAGCTTTGGCGCCTTATAATTTTCAGAGTTTTAGAAAAGGAGAAGCAGAGCAGGTGGTCAAATAACATGGTCAATATGTAACCACGAAGACTTTTGTACTGAAAAACAAAGTTCACTTTGACAGTTTTGAGAGAATATAATACAATTACCAAGCCCATTTCACCACAGTGAGCAATATGACAGTTCAGAACTTTCCACTTTTCTCTTTGGCAAGATTTCACATTGGCATGTGCACAAAGTTCAAAGCCCAGGCTGACTTGGCAGCACACAGCCCTCTGCCTCTCACAGAGCCACCAGAAGGAGCCTTTGATGGAACTTCAGGCAGAATTCATCCTTTACATTCTCAGCACATCTGACAATTTAGACAGATTAGAGTTGTTTAAAATAAATCCCATAACTTTATTATTAACACAGTATTATATATTTTTTACTGCATTCACACAGTCTGTACTTGAAGTATATTTTATATATATGCATACTATTATATACTTACTAATATATAAAGTATAAATTCACATTATAGATCCGTATATGTCTGTATATGTAAGTAAAGCTATGACATAGCTTTATATGCAATTCAATGTATTTTTAATATTGCATTATAATTTGATAATAGATTATTAATAGAATATGGCAGCATCTCAAGTAATACATCTGATGAAATAAAATGCTTACTTTAAAAAAAGGCAAGATTAAGGAAAAAAGTATTTTTGCAAACACTGATTTGCTTCATTTCATATAAATCTTTCATATATGCTAGATTTAGTCTCTGCAGTTTTTGGACGCAAGACAAAGGAGTTTCTCCACTCATTTGGCAAAGGAGCAGGAAAAGTATCAGTGCTGATAAGATAATATTTATTAGCTACATCTGCTGTAACTGCTTTTTATAGACTCCATCAGCGCAAGACAGTCAGTCTTGAAATTTCTCCTATCCTGAAAGGGACACAAACACCTTCAGGAACTACTTCGAATGCTGTTCGGCGCTTAAAGCTGACAAGCCCCCCCCCCCCTTGTCTTTCAGTTCACAGTGTAGTAAAAACCTTTACGAGTACCAGTAAGGAGATATAGCCTAAAACATGTATTCTGAATGAGCACTTCACAGTTTCATCTGTCATTTATCTGCGACAGTTATTTATCCTTAATGATTATTTTAGCTAGTGTCTTCCTGCAATATTATTCAAACAAAATTAAGCCTAGTTATATTAAGTAATCTTATAATAGGAACCACAGTAAAAGGAAAATTAGACATTACAATGTATCAAAATTTAGTGACCTAAAAGTACCCAATGCAGAAAACAGGAGACGGAATAAACAGACCTAGCGCTATTGTTACAGCTATCACCAGTGAAGTGGGTATTAAATTTTCTTCACAGCACAAATTAAAGTAGATTCAAAGTTATTTCTTTTTCTGGCTACCTTATGTTTCCAAGATGCTGACACACCTGTTAGGAATAGCCATATTTAGCCAGCCGCAGTCTTTACACAAATGTCTGCAAGGACTGTAATACAGAGCAATCATGCTAGTACAGCAAACACTTGAATATTCCACAGTACAAAGCAGCAGCAATGGGAGAATAGATGCTACTGCTTGTACATAACATATTGTTTCCTACTTAAGAAGACTAATTATTGTTCTGTCCAATGTTTTTGTTTCGTCTGGTTGATTTTTTTGTTTCTGAAACAAAACAACCCAGAGCTCCATCTAAGCAACGAGATAAAAAGGATACATTATGATATCTGCTTGAAACCATCTAGATTATTTACTGGAGAAAAAGTCTCGTATCTGCAGTAAATAAATAATAGATCTTCTCTGGGATCTTTGTCAAAAAATCAGACTATTATTTTGGGCAATTATTTCTATTCAAAAGAGTATTCTTTTGACTTTCAGGTAAATCATTATCTGTTTATGTTTGTCCACTAACATAAACAGCCAAAGACACTCAAACACTAACCTTTTATTACACTGCAATTAAAATTATAGCTAAAACCACAACAAAACCATGCAGCTTAACTCACCCCATCTGTCCACATGTAACAAAATGCCTACAAAGAATGTTAGTTAGATTTCATTTAATCACTGAAGTCATATAACAAGAGTGAATTCAAGCAAAAGGTGACAGATCAGATGAAAGACAGGGGTCAAGGTTAAAATTTAACTAAGACTGCATTTGACATCATGTTGTTTTAGTACCAATGAAGACACCTGCACAAAGAATCTCCATGCACACAGAGAAGGGAATAAATGTAAATATTTTCAAAGCAAAAAATTTCAGGATATAAATATCTCATATTCAAAAAGCTGACAGGGATAGTGTATATTTAAAGTTTAGAAACAAATGCACATCCATAAGTAATATTTAAGTCTATAATTAATCATAACATCATGGCCTTACAGATTCCATACTCTCAATACCACATTCTATTTTAGGCATATAACATGACAATGTCTGTATGTCACCAATGCTGAGAATGATGTTTGTGATATATTTAATATCTCAGTTATTGATTTAGACTGCTTGGTGGATACCCAATACATACAGTATTTCCATAACACAGTGAAATACAGAATTAAACAAAAGGTAGCTAAGGTTACCCTGGTTTGCTGCACAAGAGGAACAGTTTCAGAAATACTGAAGTATATTTAAGAAAAAGAAAAAAGAATACGGTAGGCTGAGCTGGCAATCTAATTCCATAGGGCTCTTCTTGCAGGGGAGATTCATATTTATTGATGCTTAAGAAGTGGAGGAATGCTGTTTAAAAATGCATTTTTGAATTTTCATATTTTGGGACTGTTAATTAAAAATCATTCGTTCTAGATGAACCAGGAGGCAACAATATTATGACAGCATTTAAATGCACAAGAAACAAACCAATTATATTGTCATATTTCAATTTGCTTCTAAGAAGGATGGTAATGGAAAAGCTTAATAGGAATCTATTCATATGATACACCAGAGTTAGAAGGCATATGCATGAAATGTGTTTAACTGCCTCTTTTGTAGCCATAGATTATCAATATCTCAGTCATGTAATAAAAAACTGACTTACCCATTTCCTGCTCAAAGCCAGGCAGTATGTAATGCATCTACCTACAGAGCTGACTGCCTTGTTGTGACCTAAGATAACACTTTTCTGTATTATTTATTGAGGCAGTAAAAATAGCGGTGAAGAAACAGCAGGATGTAAACCATGAAGTTTGCAGAGAGATGCGACCACATGGCTACTGCTCACTGCGCCTCAGTAAAAATACATCATGGGTTCAAGACACCTCGAATCAAACTGGATCCCCCAAAAGGCTGCCAGTTTTGCGGATTCTTCAGTGGAAGATTTTAAGGTCCCAACCTGAAGATGCAGTGAGGAATCCTCTAACACCTTTCCATGTGTGCTACAACCGGGACAGAAATCCAAGGCTGTGCAAAGGGTCACTGCCTGGCTCCATGCCCTACACCTTGGTCTGCTCCATACAACGTAATATGTTCTGCCACACAGAGAGAACAACAGTCAGCAGCAAAACAAGATGCAAAAAAATGGAAAGACAACATTTTAAGGATGGGTCAAGGTAAAGCAGTGGATTTAAAAAAAAAACAACAACAACAACAAAAAAAAAAAAAAAAAAAACACACAAAAAAACCAAACAAACAACAAAAAAACAGCCCTTAAAGATGCTCCAGCCTATACAGCAAAGTAATTTTAATGATTTTTACACAGTTTTGTTTTAATACATAGATTTTAAGCATTAATGATGTGACCATGTGGCCAGATTTGCACCAGAATTCAAATATGAGGCTTCTCTGAGGTCTGCAAGCTATCACCAAGTTGCATGTTTGATGTGGATTAAAAACATCTGCATTAAGTTTCAAAAGCCTGTTAAAGCATGACGTTGCAGACTTTTATTTTATACATGCTTAATTTTACTTTGTGAGCATCCTAGTAATCTATTGCATGTGCTGCTACAGCTGCATTCTCAATTAATTTCTAATAGAATAAAGACTCAGACATAAACACTTTAAAATATTACTTAAGACACAAAATCTATTCTAGGGTCTTTGATCCAACAAAAGTGGACAACTTTTTTCTTTTTTATGACAGAGTAAGAACAAGAGAATCTTTCTGTATATTTCTCAGATTAGACTGTATGTATTCTTTCTGGTTTTCTTTTAGAATCACAGTCCTCCCTCAAGGCGATTCCACACATGATTACGAATCCTTACGTAATTTCATTCCAGGTTCTATATTTATCAAAACACCTCATCTTAATAGCAACATTCTTTCCTCAGCATGAACCAGGCTTTTAAAACAGCTTGCAAAGAAACTTCCACAAATAGTCCCATTCTAACAAGTTTTGCTAACGTCTTCACAATTTCAAATGCTTACACATAATCATAGATTCAACAGTTCCTATGAAGACATATGCTATTTTTTTTTCTACTTGGTGACCAAACTCAGATTCCACATGTATACTTTCTATCTGCCAAGACCGAAAATCCTTTGCATGCAGTTATTATGCACAGCTTGCCTTCCTAAGTATTATCATCTATTACAAAAAATATTCAGAAATATACAGAGTGAGAAAGTGTGGGCTAAAAGTAGCACAAGCATAATCAAAGTCATTAAGTGGTCCTGGACGCAACGGATGCGTAAAAACCCACCAAATCCCACAGCTACACACTTCTTCCTTTCACTGCCCTGAAGAAGTTGCCTCAAATCATCTAAACAAAATGCTGGTTTTGACATGCACGCAACTCATCGCGTCTGTTTTAGAAGCATACGTATTTTACACGCTTATGCCAGAAGCTACTAATCACTAAATATGTAACATGCTTATATTAGACATTATTTTGCAAATCATCTACTGATTTAGGTTCGGAATTTTACCTGAGTGAAAACCATGCACAATACACCACAGTTATATCTCAGTACTCATCTCTTTGGAGACACAGTGCACATTTCAAAGTGTCACCAAGAAACACAGACAGAACTACAGAACTTTATAAACCAGTTTTATCAACTTCCAAGTCTGGGAGCCCAGAGATGTCTTCCAAACTCCTGATAAACTTAAAAGTTATGTTTAATTTAAGCACTCTCCCTGGATTATCCTGTGAACTGTGGCACTGAGTTCTTCAGAGTCCTAGGAATTGCAGAGATGTCCTCCAAGTATATTATTTTCCCTTTTCCATAGTGGCAGAACCAAGGGGGTCTTCCCTGAACAAACAGGCATTCAGGGAATCCTTTACAGTACTTTTGTTTCTTTAAATAGTTCAAGGCAGTAGTTACAAAACAATTTTTTTCTGGTGGTTACACATGTAGCCCTGGAAAACTGATCTAAACTCTAGTTTCAATCATTAGAAGTATTTTACTCTTAGTTACTTGGAATAACAGTTTCCCTATCATTGTAACACACACAGTTACCACTCTATGTGTTTTATCTTTGCTCCTCTTAAGAATCATTAACATTGGAAAATCGTGAATCATACAATATTTGTTTAAGACTTCCAGGACAGGAATCAAGACTCTTCTTATCTGGAAGAACTGTAGCACATTGTTGCAACGCCACTGTAGTAGAAAAGGTAAGATAAAGAGAACCAAGTTCACTGCAATCATGTAACAAAACGCACCAACAAGAACAGACGAAAAATGCTGTTAGTAAACCATGTTCTCCTCTTTACCTCAGGTAAGCAGTATCAAATTTTAAGTTCCACCTAATGCTCTCACAACCACAGAAAAAGAATGCTGAAACAAAATCACATTTATCAGCAAACAGAAAAGACTTTGCACATGGATAACTTCATATAAGTCCTAGTAACAACTCCAGTCAGTCTCATTTGGGAAACAGTGACTTAGACTGAGAGCAAAACATGACACTTTGCAGGGATGGCAACTTTTCAGTGGTGAATCAAATTGTTTTCTTTCTGAAGCTAGTGACTAAACATATCCATAAAAAACTCTGTAGGGGCAGGAGATGATGCCTTTGGCAGCCTGCTGCTTCTCAGTTTCCTTATCATTTGCAGTTTGTGTACATACAAGATCGATGCTATGATCCCAGGTTACAAATTCTATTGGAGTGTGGAGGCAGAAGTCATTGCCTCTCACAAAATGAGACAGCCTCCCAATGTGTGCCATTCCAAATTCACTTGCACGCTCTTTGAAAATCAGGCACTTGGTTCTTGACCTCGATAAAGGGAACCTCACTGAAGGCAAAGCTGACTAGTGATAAACAGCACGCTTTAACCAAATAATTCCAACAGCTTTAGGCCACATAGTGCCACATTAGTATCGCAACCTGCAAATTCTGAGATAATAAAGACACAGCAGACAATACTGCAAGTCTGATCAAGATTACAAATCATACGCCATTGTGGCATTTGAATTACATTGCTAACAAAGAAAAGCAGCCTGTATAGTATGACTATAGTGTGTAGTGCAGTTTGTAAATTTTTAACCTGGTTGTGTTGGTTTGAGTAACAATAGAAACATTTTTAGTGAAATTCAGCATAAATCTTCATTCTGAGTTATTGGTAGAACAAAAGCTCTTACACACTACCAGCCCCTTTATACAAGCTGACCAGCTCATTTCATGCAAAAAAAAAAAAAAAAACAAACCCAAAAAACCCAAACAATTAGGTTTTCCCAGCACAGGCTGTACCTGGTCTAGGATAATGCCCATGTAGCTTCACTGGTGAATAACAAGTGCAGAGAGAATTAAAATATTGTATCTATATATTAAGAAAAAAAAAGGAAAAGAATAAAGAAAAGATTATGTTAATTGTTCTATAAAATCTTTGCACAGTAGAGATTTATAACCAGCACTAAGGAATTATTCCAATACATATCAGTTGTAAATTCCTAAACAGTAGATCAGCAAACAGAGAATGAAACAAGCTCATAAGTCACCGCCATGAGTTCAGCAGTAGCAGTCATTTTCAATTCTTCTTAGTAGCTGGTGCGGTGCTGTGTTTTTGACTTTCAGCCTCGGAACAGCGCTGATAGCACCGATGTTTTTAGTTGCTCCTCAGTAATGTTTACTCTGACCAAGGACTTTCTGAGTCTCATGCTCTGCCAGGGAGGAGGGGAAGCCAGGAAGAAGC
>JANRGW010045803.1:0-17503 GCA_024733675.1 Psilopsiagon aymara | reverse complement strand
TGGTGAGGCACTGGAATGGGTTGCCCAGGGAAGTTGTGAATGCTCCATCCCTGTTGGTGTTCAAGGCCAGGTTGGACAGAGCCTTGAGTGATTTGGTTTAGTGTGAGGTGTCCCTGCCCATGGCAGTTGAGTTGGAACTAGGTGATCTTAAGGTCCTTTCCAACCCTAACTATTCTATGATTCTATGATTCTAAACGGGGAAGTACAGCTGAGCTTTTTGTTCATAGCAATATAACAAAATAACTGTGAGAATGTATTGGCTCTGTCAAATTGTCAGTTATCTATTCTTTAGCATAGAAAATTATGTTAGGAAGGAAAATCCATATTTGTTCTTTTTGTTATATAAAATGGGTTTAAGTGAAAAATGTCTTATGTATAAAGAAGACTGAACTCCAAACCAAACCCCAGGGCCTATTTTGAAGGCCTTTACATTTGATTCTTATTCTGCATTTGTATCTGAGGTCTGTCTTGACCTAAAGTACATGTTTGTGTAAACAGAAATGGAAATCATAGAATCATAGAATAGTTAGGATTGGAAAGGACCTTAAGGCCATCTAGGTCCAACCCCCTTGCCATCTATACTGAAATTACAGCTTTTTAGAAAATGTTTTAGAGAATGTTGAGTCACTTTAGTGGCTACCAATTGTGTCTTTGAAATTTGCCTCGCTTTCCTCTTGAAGACTAAATTAGAAATAATAAAATAGCTGCCATGCATCTCTTACAAGTTTATAGGATTATGGAGAAAGCGCCCTGTCCTTAGGTAGCTATTGCTACCATGGAAAAATAGACCTCTGAGGCTCTGATTTCCTCTACTAATAGTATGAATATCCTTTCAAGTTTTGAATTCAATGAAAGTTAAGCATTTTTTTTTAAGCTTTTCAAGCCTGTTGATTTTCATTCTCTTCCAATGAGGTACTCTCTGTATTCATTTACAATGCCAGGATTAAGAGTTCGACATGGTCTATGACAAAGTGGTGATATAATTGCAGAGATTGTTCTCATAGAAAGGATTATTTATATACCACTGAAATAAGGGTGTTTTCTGTTGCTCTCATCTCATGGAAAAATTTCAAATAACCTTATGAACTCCAGTAAGGAGCTGACCTATCAAAGTCTCATGACTTTTCTTCTATATACTTCTTTCTGAAGACTGCTCATTGTGCTATTTGCAGATGTACCACTTGACAAAAGCATTAAAATTGGACTCACATTATCAGCATATAACTGATAAGTTATAATGGTTCCCAAATCTATTATATATATATTTTTGAGAGAATTATCTTATATTTATTCATGTAGTATAAAACAGTGGGTATAATTCTTTTTCTTCAGCTTTGACTGTTCATTTTGGGATATGATGACAAGAAACACAAACCATAGCCACAGATAATTTCTTAGGGAAAGATTTTGTCCTGGTTAGTGAACTGAAGTGTACAATGTTTCAGACTGCAGTACAAACATTCATATGAATATGTATAATATACCTTAAATCAACAAAATAAACTTCACTATTTTCTTGGATATTTCATTTTCTGTAGCTGAACACTGCACAGTGTGCAAAGAGTTTGGGTTTATCTATTTGCTGTCACGATGACTTGCATAGGCAATCAAAGCAGCTTTAAATTTAGAATAAAGAGTAACAAAGTATACGTGAACAACCAAGAGATCAAGCAACAGTAGTAGTCATTCTGAAAAAAAATAAAAAAAATAAATTGAAATAGCCATGAATTGCTCACCAGCAGTTTGTGAGCAAAAGAAAAGGCAACATCCAAATGAGTTACTAGTCATGAATTCTCAAAATATGAGTGTTTGAATGCAAAATCCTGCCCTCCACCCCCAAAGATTCTGTTAGCTTTTTCTGATATTTTATGAGGCATGTCCACGCATTTTTTTTGTCATTAATATCTCCGTATTGCTTATTATTCTCAGTGACTTCCTGAATTTTATGGAGCTGCTGCATTTTTTTTTTTCAGCAGTCTTTTTTTCAACTACATTATTTAGCAAAGCACTTTGTATTTCAAAACTGAATGTTATTTTTTTTCCCCCGGTATTTCTTCTCTGTTTTTCTAGTTATAATCTTATTTAGTTTCCATTTAATATAAAAGTGATGTTGTTTTGTGGCTGCATACAGACTATATCTTAAAATGTTACCTTAAAATTCAATTAAAAGTAAAATTCTAGGTTTTTCATAAGTCTTTCACTTGTCTCAGTTTTCTAGTGCCCATCTTATTTTAAAACAAACAAGAAAGCAGTGATTTCTTCTTTTAACACTAGGTGGAGTTAGATTAATTTCTGAAGTCAGTTCCCAGGAGTCAAACATTTTCTGGTTCTACAAGGTGTTTTTTCCGTGGACAGTATAACTAGAGTCTGACTAAGTGAAGAATCAGAGATATATTTTTTTCTTTCACTGTAAGCTTAAACGATGCTAAGGTAAAGAGGTAAAATCTTTTTAATCTGTATTCATATTTATGAGATCTGCGCTGAGCCCCTGGGAAATAAATTGGGAAGAGGTGAATATAAGGCATCTAGTGATGAAGCTTTCTCTTTAAAATAATTTCTTGAAAATCTGTGTGTATGATGTTGCCTTTCAAGAATGACTAATTTTGCTGTGATATGGTTCAAAAATATTAACTTTTATAAGTAAGCAGCCTTAATTCTTAACTGCAATCAGAGGAATATATCGACATCTCAATTAGTTAACCAAGAATTTGTAATATTAAAAGCTGCTGACCTGAAAGATCTGAAGATCTCTGAAGACTCCTGTTCATTGATGTAGGACTTGGCATAGAAATAATTTATATCACTTTTTCTTAACCAATTTCAGACCTCCTTTGAGACATGTTTCCCCTGGGAAGTACACAAAGGATTTATTTGGGAAAACATGAGTGGGATTCTTGTGTTTGTGATATTTTTCTGCTACTGACTGTGGTGGGGTGACCTTGGCCAGGTACCAGATGCCCACACAGCTGCTCTCTCACTCTCCCTCCTCAATAGGACAGGAGGAGAAAATATGAAAAGGTTGTGGGTCAAGATAAAGACAGGTAAGGCCTCTTACCAGTTTCTGTGCAAAACAGACTTAACTTGGGGATATTAATTTAATTTCTTGCATTTTAAGATAGATTTGGGTGGTGGGAAAGAAAATTAAAGCAACACATTCCTTCTTCCCACGTTCAGCTTCATTCCTTCATTCCCAAACTCCTCTACTGCCTCAACTCCCCCATTGAGCAGCACAGTGTTGGTGGAGGGGTTGTGGTCAGCTCCTCTCTGCTGCTTCCAACACACTGAGGTGTACCTGTAGACCAACAGTCTCATTGTCAACTAAATGAAGATTTGGTCCAGAGAGGAACTTACTTGCACCTTCCCATCTTCATTTAGGGAAATCCACAGGCTAGATTGGAACATAGTACTGTGAGGGTGGTGAGGCTCTGGCACAGGTTGCCCAAGAAGTTGTGGATATTCCATCCCTGGAAATGTTCAAGGCCAGATTAAATGAGGCTTTAAACAATCTGGTCTAGTGTGAGGTGTCCCTGCCCTTGGCAGGGGGATTGGAACTAGATGATCATTAAGGTCCCTTCCAAACCAAAGCATTCAATGATTCTATGATTCATTAGGGAAATCCATACTCTATTTAAATAGGTGCATCAGTTCCAATTTGCTCTCTGCAGTTGCATAATTCACTATAACATGGTAATTTAGCTATTTAATGTACTCATGATGTTCACTCCACCATAATCTGCTTAAGGTATTTCTATGAAAGATACCATAGAATCATAGAACACCAGGTTAGAGACCTCAAGGATTATCTGGTCCAACCTTTCTTGGCAAAGCATGACCTAAACTTAGTTGGCCTAGCACTCTGTCCAGCCAAATCTTAAAAGTGTCCTGTGTTGGGGAGTCCACAGCTTCACTGGGGAAATTATTCCAACAGCTGAATTTTCCTATTGCAAAAAATGTTCATCTTGTTTCCAATCATAATTTCTGCTGGAGCAACTTGTATGCATTACTCTTTTTCTTTTCGATGTGAGTTCTTGTAAAAAAGGAGTCTCCATCTTCTTTGTAGCCACCTTTAAATACTGGAACATGGTAATAAGGTCTTCCCTGAGCCTTCTTTTCTCAAGGCTGAACAAACCCAGCTGTCTCAGCCTTTCTTCATATGGCAGATTTCCCAGTCTTGGATCATCTTTGTGGCTCTTCTCTGGACCCTCTCCAGCCTGTCCACATATTTTTTGTATAGCAGGGACAAAAACTGAACACAATATTCCAGCTGTGGCCTAACTAGCACTGACTGGAATGGGATACTGGCTTCTGTATCTTTGCTGGTGATGACCTTAATCATGCAGCCCAGCATCCTGCTGGTTTTCTTTGCCTCAGCTGCACACTGTTCACTCATACTGAGCTTGTTGCCCACCAGAACCCCCCTCCCAGAGTTCCTTTCCACAGAGTCAGTCTCCAGCCAGGCAGTTCCCTTGGATTATGTTTTCCTGGTGCAAGACCTTACACTTGTCCTTGTTGAACTTCATAAGGCTCTTGTTAGCACACTCTTGCATCCTATCCTGGTCTTCCTGTAGGGTGGTTCTCCCATCCAAAGTGTCCACTTCCTCACTGAGTTTGGTGTCATCAGCAAACTTCATAGGGATACATGTGGTCCCATCATCCAGATCATTTAAGAAGACATTGAAGAGTGCTGGGTCCAGTATCGATCCCTGGGGGACCTCACTTGTGACAGCTCACCAGTTTGAAAAGAAGCTATTTGCCACCACCCTTGGATGCAGCTGGTCAACCATTTCCCCACCCACTTCACAGATCTCTTGCCTAGACTACAATGAGTCAGTTTCTGAAGGGGGAGGCAGTGGAAAATCCTACTGAAAGCTCTGGTGAAATCCAGGTTTCATTCAGGTACATTATGTACACTGCTCGCCCTGCATCAGCTGAGCAGGTTACTTTGTCATAGATGGCAGTCAGATTTGTCAAGCACAATTTCCTCTGCTCATACTGGCTTTTCCCAGTCAAATGCTTGATTTGACTTTTGATAGCCCCCAGAAAGATTCACTCCTTAATTTTCACAGACACTGAGGTAAAACTGATGGGTTTATAATTTCCTGGTCACTTTTGTAGGATAGATTTCTTCACATGAATTTCATTCCATTCTTTGAAAGCAGCCCAAAGGAAGAGAAGGCTCTATCAGAATGGTGCAATGTTAAGACGTCTCAGATTTACCTCTAGGCTATCTCGTGTGTTAATATAGCTCCATGAAAAGCTGTCTGGATTGGTCCTGAACGCTATCCACATTGAGTTGCTATTGGTGAAAATTAAAGAAAGAATGCATCATCAGCTATTCTCACAAATATGGATATGAAAAGAAAGACTTGCTGTAATGAAGAGTGGGATTATAAATTCTTCAAAGTATTTTTTAACAAGGGACAAGTGTAAAGATTACAAATGTTAAGACTCTAGAAATAAGGTTAATAGAAATTGTTACTGAAAAAAATTTGGGGAGCAAATATGTTTTACTACTTGTTTTAAAACAGGTATTAAAAAAAATAACAAAAGAAAAATAAGATCTGTGTCTTTGTAATTATGTGCCGCCTCATCCATGGCACAGAACATTTGTTAGCAAATAGTCCCTTGCACTGTGTGCTCAATAGCATAGTGTGTGTATGGGTAATCAGCTGTATGAAGCAATGAAAAGTGAATTCGTAAACACTGAACTGCCGAGATGTGCCTGGAACATGATGTGAAACTACAGAATGGGGTGTGTAAACATGCTTTCTTTCACACACATGGCTCGTTTCACCCAGATAAGAGTGTTAACATGATAGTTGGCCTTATTAACACATTTTTCTGAGAGCTGATGGACTGAAGTTAATGCTTGGCATAAGCTAGATGAGCTTCAGAGGTATTCTAATTTGCACTGACAACAGTACCTATTAGGTTGCTGATCTTAAAGCCAGGATTCTTGAAGTAAATAATGAAATGTCCTTCTCCAAGTGCCTTAAAAATTTATGTCAGTTGTTAAAAAGAGACAGTACCTTGAAGAAATAAAAAAGATGTGTGAAACATCACAAATACTTCCTAGACAATGCAAAAATTATCCAAAACCACTTAGACATATTGTAGTCTTTTCAGTCACCTGGGAAAAACATTAGTTTACTATTGTCGTGGTTTAAGCGTAGCTGGCAACCCAGAACCACACAGATGCTCGCTCACTCCCCCACTCCTTCCTCCCCCAGCTCCTGGAGGGATGGGAGGGAGAATCAAAAGAATGCAACTCCCACAGGTTGATATAAGAACAGTCCAGTAACTAAGGTATAACACAAACCACTGCTAAACCACTGCTGCTACCACAAATAATAATAAGAGAAATAACAAGGGAAGAGAATACAACTGCTCACCACTTGCTGCCCAGTACCCAGCCTGACCCGAGCAGCGATCTATCCCTTCCGGGTAACTGCCCCGAGTTTATACAGTGGGCATGATGTGCTGTGGCATGGAATACCTCTTTGGCTAGTTTGGGTCAGGTGTCCTGTCTCTGCTTCCTCCCGGCTTCCCCTCCTCCCTGGCAGAGCATGAGACTCAGAAAGTCCTTGGTCAGAGTAAACATCACTGAGCAGCAACTAAAAGCATCAGTGTTATCAGCTCTGTTTCCAGGCTGAAAGTCAAAACCACAGCACTGCACCAGCTACTAAGGAGAAGAATGACTGCTACTGCTGAGCCCAGGACAACTCTTAAGGCAACTCTTGATTTGCACTTATGCAGCCATTATGGTCTACATTTCATAGATCTGAAAAGTATTGAAAATGCTTTGTAATCTACAGTTAGAAGGCTCATGCAGGTATCATAGCTATTATCTGTTTGATGTAGTACATATGTGCAAACTAAATGGATATATGCACACATCTCTTCAGAGAGATGGGTTGTTTTCAACATGTTTAGCTCATAACCTGATGTTTAGGGAACTCATCTGGGAATGACAATGCATGTTTTTGCTTTTAAAAAATCCAGATCTCTTCTGTCAAATGCTGAGTATCCTAAGAGTCAGACTGCATTCAAACAATCTGTTACTTGGCTTGTTATTAGGTGTTGATTTTTTTACTGTTTATCTAGGTGGATGACCTAATTCACATTGGTGTCCATCTTGTCGCTATGTTACTGAAAGAAAGTAATAGGCAAACAAGCATTTTGGCCTTAGGATTATAAGATGTGGTGCTTGGTATAGTTAAAGACCTATCAGACACAGGAATTGATTAAAATTATTAGAACTGCATATGCATCTTTTGTTCTCTGTCTTTCTATATATAGAAACATTTTTCCTATAATTAGCTAATACCAAAATTTTTTATTAACTTGGAATACAAATCACTTGACTGATATTAATGAACAGCGGGGAACAACACAGCAATGTTTTGTTCCAGAAATACAAAACTTAATTTGACACTGAAGAGTAATAGAACTAAGGATTCACAAAAGAAACTAATGAAAGCAAGACACTTGTGAATTTAGCCAAATGCAGTCAATAATGAACTGAGGAAACCTAGAGTAAGATGAAGAAGATAACTGAAAATAAGAAGGGAAATAATTACACTGTGATTTGGAAGAGAGGAAGATAAGAGAAGGAATATCATGGTCTAGTTTAGTTAGAATAACAAAGAAATCCACCTGTTTGGGTCAGCCTTGTGCACAGCTATCTCCACAACCTTAGCAAAGATGCAAGTACATTTTGAGGTCATAAAATCTGCACATGTGGTTCTTTATGCTTTGCTGTATTATTTGTTTGAAAGTCTATGTACTACTGAAATAGACTAAATTTCAAGGGCACTAGTATTTATTCTTTTTTCAGTTATTTTACTCCTCTCCCTAATAGTTCAATATTTTTAAGTTTCTGTGGCTAATCAAAAAGGAAGCTTAACTGTTCGTTACCTTAATACATTAATACATATTGATGATTGTTTATAAATCATTAATTGAGCAACAACAGGATTGTTGGAAAACAGGATGCTGCTTCTATTTTCAGAGAACATTAAACTTAAGAAGTATCATTCTAAGGCCGTATTTGATCTCTAATAGGCACACAGACATAGATTGCTTCCAGAGTCAATGATGGGGAATGGAAAAAGTGTTAGAAAATATCTTTTGGTGTCTTAAAATACTGAAGACAGTTATAAGAAAGGTACCATAGATCAGGAGATGTCTATCCCACCCTTCCCTGTAGCTGGCACTCGGTGCTAAAATTGGCGTTGAAGTTAAAGTCATCTCAAAGGCTTTTACCTTGTGCTGTTTTGCATCTCTCTCACCTCCCTCTAGAGTTATATCAGCATTTTGTGCTGTGGTTTGTGGTGTGGTTATGCCAAAGCCACCCTGATTGTATGGGGACAAATAGGCATTTGTACCAACCCAAAACCCCACCAAACCCCAAATTCTAAGTTTTTTTTACATTTAGTGAAAGGTAGCTTTAGAACATGTGGTTATAGTCTTAATATTCATGCTTTTTGGGCCCATAAATTGGCAAGAGAATCAGTTGGATAAAGACTTCCCGCTCTCTGGGCCTGCATGTATACCATGGAGTACTTGACCTCTTCTGGGTCCTGACCAAGAATCAGATCAAACCTTCTCCCTCTCTTTCTCTTCTGTGCTTCCATATTTCTTTCCCAGGAAAACAAATACCTGAGAAATATGATGGGAAGCCTGTAATCTTGCCTAGATATGGGGTTTGGATTTAGCTAAAACAGGCTCCTAGAGCCAAAACTCTGAAGTTTCTTTGCTCAATGAGTTCAAATGCTGTGAACAGCCCCCATGGATGGACTGTAAATCACAAAGATTGTTTTTAGGATTTGGACTTTATTTAGCCTTAGCTGGGTCTCAAGCATGCTTCTTTTTTTTTTTTTTTTTTTTTTTTTTTTAATTAAAAATTTCATACAAATCACAAAATTATTAAACCAAAGTAGATTGTTATGGTTGTATGAAGTTCTGGGGAATTTTAAGGACATAGTTTTCTGGGCCCTACAATGGCAGACCAAATGTCCTAACCAAAATTACCAAGTCTTGATGGATATTCACCATAAGCCACTTATGTCAGCTATTTATTTAGGTCCAAAGAACCAGATACTTCATTAGTACTCATGCAGTAGACCTCTAGTAATTGCTTCCAATAACCATGTTCGCTGCTAGTCATTCCCCTAAATATATTCTGATTGCATTGCAGCTGATCTGCCGGCAATGATTTTGCTCTGCCATTGCTTCAGGCTATGATTTACTGTAGATCCTTGGGAAAAAAGCATTGAAAAGCAAGATCCAACAATCAGCCTTAAGAAAACATACAAGTTGAGCAGTATTTCCTATTTTGTCAAAACCACTCCAACTCCTGGACCAAAATTGATTTATTCATACCTGATACAAGTATTGTGAGAACAACTCTGCATCTTGTGCGTATTGTTCACTCTTGTGTCGCACAGCATACACATAGTTTTTTGATTTCCTTCCATGTGTATTGTTTTCAACAGAAATGCACACAAAGTGTTCCAAAAGCACCAGTAAAGTTTGATCTGTTCCTGCGCCCATTCTCATCAACCCTTATGTGCAATATATTGTAATATGTGCTTTATGTTAGCATGATTTATTGTATTTATTTGTGTGAAGTACCATAATGAATTTTGCAAAGGAACAAAACATATTATGTGCCTCAAAATGGCTGGAACCATTGCCAAGAAAACAGCAGATGTTCACTCAACAGCAAGAAAATGTATTCAACATTTAGAGAACTTATTTCAAAGAATTTATGAACTTTTACTAGTGATTTTGGAGACAATGTGAACTGAAAGACAAGAAGCTTGTTCTATTTTTGGTTTTGCTGTGATTTGCGTTGTGGTCTCTAAGCAGTCACTTCACCTTTCTCTGTCTCCATTTCACATTTCACCCTTTGTCTCCTGTCTTTAGAATGTAAGGTCTTTGGAAGAGTCTATATTACACATTTGGAGCATGCACAATGAAACCACTGCAATATAAATAATAATAATGATGGGGCCAATTTAACTCTGCCCTCAGCACACAAATGAAAGAAAATTCCTCATTTTCTGTAATTTCAGAAAAATTACTTGTTATTAATGTTCTTGTGAGCACAACAGGAGGAATTGGAGATCGATCAGGCTCATGTCTTCATTCTATAAACTTTTTGGCTGGTTTTCATGAAATCAGATCACAGCCAAGCTGGAGTCCAACCAACCAACAGAAAAGACAGGCTTTTAATCAGGCTCCTTTAAAATGGAACACATCCATTTGATAAATGAACTAATTAAGCAAATGAATAAGTATAACCTACTGCTGTGAATGACGTTTATAACGATGAAAAAGCTTCAGCTCCACATTAATAGTTCTAGAAACCCAGAGAAAAGGATAGAAAAAATCAAGTTCAATTTATGTAGCACATTTATGTAAATGGAGTTTTACCATGGCTAGCAGTCCAGTATAATGCATGCTGTGTATGTATAAAGATGACAAGGGAGAAAGAAGTCTGAAATAAGGTTATTCCACTTCTGATGGCGTGGGGTTTTTAATATCAGCTGTTTCACAGAATGTATAATGTAGCAATGACTCATACTCTTTCTGAACTTCCTTTGGTAAAACTAAGTAGAATGCCACACCTGTATCCTCATCTTTCCCTGAATACACCAAAGCTGTGTTAAATCTCTGAAGCAAAAAAATCTTGCACTATACAGAAAAGAATAGGAGAATCAGAAAAACAACCCGGATGCCGCTAAATAAAGCTTTATAACCTCAGCTGTACTTTTCCTGCTTTGCCTGATTAGAAACTTCTAGGATTGATTAAAAAGCTTTGGAAACAACAGAAGTCATCTCACTCATTTCAGGGAAATAGCAGCTGTCCCTGAGGCTGTGTGAGCTGTCAATGTGCTGCCTTTCCTATAATGAACCCTTGAAACTGTGAGTTTCTCTGAAATATTCTATGTATCAGACAAGAAGGACCATCAGCCAAGTAACTGAAATCATATGAGGAGGTAAGAATTTGTTAATAGAATTGAAAAACAGAATTTGTATCTCTCTGATGCAAATACTATATGCTGCTCATGGCTGCCTACTCTTCATCTGCTTATGCAATTCAGGGTGGTTTTCATTTCAGCAATATTTAGTGAGTTGCTTCTTTTCCTATATTAATTATTACCTAGTAGTGGTATTCCCTAGTAATCCCTAGTTGTGGGATTTTTTTCTTTAAGATGCAGTACTCATATTAATACCTTACATGATGGTATCTATTCTTGGGACCTGTTTTTTTTCATTATGAGATTAAGTATCATCAGGGAGACATCAACCAAGAACAGAAATCCCGTTAGTGAGAGTCTGTGAACTTAACTTCTTGGAGAATTACCATCAAAATAAAAAAATTACTTGAAAAGAGAGCAAGGAAAAGAAGTACAATACGTCTGCACATTCTAGGTAGCAATGAAATCTTTTGGAAAGAGTTTTGTCCATTGTATACTTGCCCTAAGAATGTGTTTATTCCAGTAAATGTGGAATGAGATACCAAAACTGTCATACAGTGTACAGGCAGATACTGTGAAAAGTGCTCTAACCATGCTTGTTTCTATAGCATGTGATCAAATTGAATGCTCCTGAGGGTAGGGATTAATCTGTTTGAGTTTGTGAGGGAACATTGATGAATCCAGTTTGAAAGGAAAAAGGCTGCTTGTTTATGTGCCACGTTGAGGTAAAAGGCTGACCATGACTGAATCTCATTATAATGCCAATACAGTATAATACTACAGTACTGTAGTTAAGAAAGGTAAATCACCCCAGTCACAGGAGTTTTGATTAAATAAATTAGGCTTCCATAGACTATTTTGGATTCTTGGTGCATCATTATTTTACTGGGTTTATTTCCATTAGTGTTATTTGCCTTTTCCATTTTCCATATATCAGCCCTTCTTGTCACCTGCCTCAGACCTGCATTTATCTCTTCCTGTCCATGCAGCACAATTTTAGGGGAAATACCAAGCACCATGAAGTAAGAAACCAGGGAAAGTAAAAAAACAGTGTTTAGAAACTCCAAAAAATAGTTTCAGCAAGCAATAACAAAAAGAAGACAGAGTTCATGCAATTATTCAGGAAAGACACTATGGTTGCATGGATAATACATAGTTAAGATTCACATCTATGATATGTCAGATCTTTTACCATTGACTTTACTGTAATATATTAGTATGATGATAACCTGTTGAAAAAACTCCAGCAAGTGGATATTCTTGTATGCTTGACAAATATAATTTTAAAGCAGGTGAAATTGACTGTAAAGGTGTTTTATGGGTTATTAGCTACACCAAATGCATGAATATGGGAAATGAAAAACAGTCCTGCTAAAGTTACTTTCTATATGGAATAGCAATGACTTTCTGTGGTTATCCTGCAGAACCTCTTGTAAAGTAGTACCACATTCATAAACTGCAGTTGTGTAATAAACAATCATTAACTATGGGAGTCTGGAAAACTATCAAGGATCTCTGAAATGGTTGTAAGTTGTTCAGAAAAACTGTGTGCTACTGCATTTATATATCTTGTAGCATATTTCAGACTGTTTTAGCTGTGTCATGTGAATGTCCTTTTTGGGCGTATGATATGAATCTATACATATGATATAACATAGTTTATCACCATTCGTTCTATGATTATATATATGCTAGAATCATAAGCAACTGAAAATTTACTTTTCATTCTTCGTAAGTGCTTGATTGGAAAGTGGCTGTTGAGTTTAAATTTGTGAACACAAGTGACATTTGTACGAATCTGTTCATTTGTACAAATCTCATTCTTTCTTTCTTTCTTTATTTATTTTTAAAGAAATCCCTGTGTTCCACTGCCCATTGAAGTGAAAAGGAATTACAAAACTCTTTTGACACCAAGTCCTTCAAGAAGTTCCTGGAACATCCTGATTTGTAGAAAGAGAATAGCCATCTGATCTCAAACAACAGGTTTACTCTTTTAGTGTTAGCTTGTTTCTTTGTAATGCCTGACCAGTAGCCAGTGTATCGGGCAATGGTAATCTCTGCTGTAGTGCATTTACCTTTTTTTGCAGACTGCCAGGAGAGTGACGAATAGGAAGTAAACAACATTCTTTCTGCTCAGTGCCTCTGCGGCCCCTTAACACCCATGTCAGAGGTTCCTGGTGTAAAATTGCATTAAGTTAAAGTGGGTAGTAGTGCAGACAAATCAGAGTTGGAAGCAAAATGTTGTGTTGCAAGCTGAGAGCAATGCTCTTTTGGGAGAAAGAAAAGGAATGTAAAATGCTAGACAAAGTCCCTTAGAACTTTCAAGATTGCTGTGATGCATCCAATGATATCACAAGGGAAAGGCATTTTCTTTACAAGAAACAAGCTGCCAGCTGAGACTATTAGCCATTCTGTTAGCCCTACATAATAAAGCTAAATCATGTAAGCTGTGCAAATAACAGATGGACCAAGAGAGACAATTTATTTGTGATATAACTGATAACTAGGTTGAAGCTGAATTACTGTGAGATATAAACTGTTCTTTAAGAGAACAGTGGATAGTTTGCAAGATTAGTGAAAACCTGACTTCCCAAATGAAAGCAGTGGGAAAAATGAAGTGCATCTTGTTATGAACACACAGTGATTCATAAAGACAAAATTCCCCTGTAAACAAATGGCAAAGAACAGATTTTTTGGTAATAAGTGTGGAGGTAATCAGAGCACAACAAAATTGTCCAGCACCAAGGACACAGCATCATGGCAACAATTACAGCCATCTCCTGCAGATACATATTATTTCCCGGAGAAATTATAATATGCAAAACTTTTTTTTCTTTGTATGCATACAGTTGGATGACAAAACTGTGATGACATCAGTAGTTTTCATAGATTTTGAAGCAGACATATCTGATTGTTGGATTAAGAAAAAGAGAATAATGAAAATTGGAGGGGAGAATAGCATGACTGCAGGAAAGCTATGGAAAAATTATGTTTGTCCAGTGTTAATATTTAAAATAAGGTCACTTTACATAGTGGAATCAATTAGTAGTTCTATTGTTTTGCAGGATTTTCTACCTTTTTTTATAATTTAAATCTCATGTATACTTTTTGTTTTGTTTAGGAATTCACAGCAGTTATTTCTGGATACTGGCTTTTGTCACTGGAAAAGAAAAAAACTTTTCTAACTTGTTGTTATGCTAATAAAGAAACTAATCTCTTTCTGGCTTTCCTACATATCACATATTTGTTACATTGCTAATCTATATAGGATGAACTTTTATCAGACTCCAAAGATAGATGTAAGTTCTCTTCAGGGTAAGAACTGACTATTCTGAAGCCTGCCAGTTTTATTCTATTCATTCTTTTTTTTTATTGAGCCAGCTCTGCATTGTAGAGTGATTTTTACTCAGAGTATCCCAAAAACCTCACTCAACCAATAATCATGTGTTGATAGGTGAAATTAGTTTCAGAATTCTAATGAAGCTCAGCAGCTGGGAGACAGACAGCTCATCTGAAGATTAAATGAGAAAAATTGCCACTTTTGCTTTTTCCTTTAGAAACTCATTTACATTCTGTCAGCTCCCATTAGGAATGGGAACTGCGAATATTGAGGGAAATATGCATGAATTCAGTGCTGAAATGGCCAATCATGATCAGCTCCTTCTTGCTTACAAGGCTGCCAGAATGTTTTATGTATTTATGTCTTCTGGAAACAGTGGGTGATAATCTGCTTGCTTTCAACTGTCTCCTAACATTTTGAATTTAACATACCCAGAAGAACCAATGCCCAGTGTAACAAGGAGAACAGAGGATAACAATGTAATCCTACAGCTTGGAGTTAACATTCCTGAAGCCATCTACACACTATCCTGTCCCTTTTCTTTTTCTTGGCCCTTTTTGCATCCATGTACCTGTAGAGATTCAGTACTGCTTCTTACATGATAGTCACCACAGCAGTGACAAGTGTTTTACGTCATTTGGTGTCCCTTCTGTGCTGGAAAAGTACCACACCATTCTTCTTTCCTTGTCCTTGTTACAGCCCTGAATTTACGTGTAGTTCAGTCCTCATCATAGTGACAACTTTTCATGAGTTCTGCTGACAGATCCAATAGTAGACTAGGAGTCTATAACATGCAGGTGTTATCCATTTTTCCATTGACTTTGAAAATACTTATATAGACCACAAGTCAAGGTGACTCTGCCAATGAAATAAAAGCATTTAGAAATTTAACCAGGGACATATATAGAAAACAACACATAAGTGAATACAGAAAAATAATGATGCTACTGAATGTAGAAAAACATAATGCTGTGTTGCAATTTTTTGTTGTTTTTAAGTTAGTTTTCTTTAAATAAAGGTTGAAGAGGATTAATAATTACATAAAAAGGTGGCATAATATGTACAACAAATGCTTTCCCGTTACATCTGCAGGAGGCTTCGAAGACAAATTCTTAGTTTCAATTAAATAGACATCTTTTCTATTTCAGCAATAATTAGGATAACTGCTAAATACAAAATTATAATTGGTTTAGATCTATAAGGTTAAATATCTTCTCCCTAAAAAAATCTAAAAGAAAATAAGATCTCAAATACTCTTGGTTTTTAATAAAGCTGAATAGTTCATTATAAATGGGCTGGAACTCTGAAGAACATACTGACATCATTGGTATGATACACGCCATGTACAAGTCAGCTCTACAGAGCATCTTAAATGGCTTGAATCCCACAGGTAGAATCTTAACATTTGCATTACACTTGAAAAAAAAGATGCTTAAACAAAAGATGCTTAAACAAAAGATGCTGAAAAAGCAGTCACAAGAACAGGTAAATTAAACATACATTTTGACAGTGTTGTGGTGCAAATCTATGGTGATACTAAATGTAGATACAGAGGAGGAAAAGACTAGGAATATTTAGAGATATTAAAAGACACTTCATACAGCTGCAGATGTAGATTTTCAGTTGGTGTAATGCCTTCAATGTATCACCTGATAATCCTTACTTCTTTATTCATTACTTCCACTCTTCTAAAGGATATATAAAAATAAAGATTTTGAAAAGATGTGTAAGAATGATGCAAGGCTTGGGACCACCATTTCAGAGCTTTGGATAGAAGGGCTTAGCCAGATAACCTTCATAAAGTCGTTTAAGGAATTACATGGTCACAGACTTGTAAGTGTTTAAAGTGTTAAAGAAATCTGGAAAATAAAAAATAAAATCCCCCACACACTATAGATGTCTTTTGGAGACAGATTACTTGTTTCAAATGCATGAAAATAACAAAAACTAAAAGCAGAAACAGATTAATTTAGGCTCAAGAAAAAGCATGTGGTATCTAGCACAGGAATAGCCAGTGAATGCTAGTGGATTCTTCACCACTTAAAATAATAAATATGCTTGCAAAAACATCCTTTCAATAATACCTGTGTCAAAAAGTATTTAATGAAACACAAGTAGTATTTATGTGTATGCTTAATGTTTCAAAAACCTGAAAATTATATTAATTCTTATTTAAGAAATTGTAGAGGACTTCAAATATATAGATAAAGGCTGAAAAGGAAGATCCAGGGTCTAGCGTCAAAACAGCCTTAACTCTGTGCCCTGTAGGAGCATGGAACAGATCCTGATGGAATCTATGTCAAGGTATATGGACACCAGAGAGGTAGAGACGGCCAGCACAGCTTCTCAAGGGACAAATTGTGCCTGACTAGTCTGGTGGCCTTACATGATGGACTGATCACATCAGTATATGAGAGAAGAGCTACGACGTCATCTACTTTGAATTCTGTAAGGCTTTTGACACAGTCCCATGTAACATCCATGGGTTTGATGTATAGAATATCTAATGAATGAGGAATTGCATAGAAGGTCACATTCAAAGAGTTGCAGTCAACAGCACTTTATCCAAATGGAGATAAGTAACAGGTGGTGTCCCCTCAGAGGTCCATATGGGACTGCCATTATTCTGTATCTTCATTAATGACATGGACAATGGGGCTGAGTGTACCCTCAGCAAATCTGCTGAGGACACCAAACTGTGTGGCACAGCTGACACACTGGAAGGAAGGGATGCCATGCAGAAGCACCTTGTCATGCTTGAGAAGTGTGTCCATGGGAATGTCATAAAGTTCAACAAGGCCAAATGCAAGGTCCTGCATGTGGGTATGGGCAATGACAAGCGCAAGTAGAGGCTGGGCAGGGGCTGGATTTATAGCAGCCCTCAGGCTGATGCAGCAAGCTGAGTGGTGCAGTTGTTTCACTGTGGGGAAAGGATGAAATCTAGAAGGTCCTTGAAATACTTGAAAAGTGGGACCATGGAAATGTCATGAAGTTCAACAAAGCCAAGGTCCTGCACCTGGATCAGGGCAATAACAAATGTCCGTAGAGACTGAGCCATTAATGGATTGAAAGCAGCCCTGCAGAGGAGGAGCTGGGGGTAACGGTCAACAAAAAATTGGATGTTACTCAGCAGTGTGTGCTTGCAGCTCAGAAAGCCAGCTGCATGGTGGGCTGA
>JANRGW010045802.1:1214-29238 GCA_024733675.1 Psilopsiagon aymara | reverse complement strand
GGCCACAAGTCAAAAACACAGTGCTGCACCAACTACTAAGAAGGAGAAAAATGACTGCTACTGCTGAACTCATGACAATTTTTTAGTAATTTCCAATCTATGACATCTTCAAAAATCAGTAACTCTAATAAACAAGAAGGAGGAAGACTGAAAGTCTGCATGAAAGGAGGTGACTGTTACTATATTCAATTTTTACCTCTGCTTTCTGATAGGAAAAAAAGCCAATGGGTTATATTTGGAAGGTGCCTTCTGCATCTATTCTTATGTAATATATCTGCTGCTTTTTAATCTTCTTTCAATAGCAGTATAAAAGTTTTACAGTTACCAAATGCAAAGTGCAGCCTCAGAAATTTCTAAATTGTCATCATATAAGAAAAATTACAAGTAAGCATTACTGTGAATTCCATGGTACTGACATTTTCTCAAAACTACAATGCAAAACCTGTATTTTGCAGGATATTTCATAGAATTGCTCAAGGGTTCTTATCCTCCACCCACCTTACACCACTAGCATTAGTAAATGAAAATTAAAAATTATGTGGCATTATTTCAGTTTTCAATTCCCTTTCGCACTACTGCAAGCTGAGCCTTTAAATAAGGGTGGATTCTGCAAACTTGCTTTTCTTATCAACACTGGAAAAATTTAAAGCAATATCACAGGACCTCAAACTGCCTGATGGATGTGGTAGCTTTCTCTGTGATGGAATGCTTATTTGACATCTGGCTGTGCCACAAGTGAGTAAAAGTGCCACCTTGCTCCTAAAAAGACTGATGAGAACCTAAATGGTCTGCTTGTCACACTTTGTCTGCTACAAACAAGACAGGTAAGAAGCTCGTGGCTCAGCCTTTTTTATACATAGAGAGATTCGTGTTTCCATTAGAATATATATACTTAACTTGATGGTTATTTCTACTATCCATTCATTCTGAAGACAGCACATGAAATGACTAGTAACATGGATCTAGCTCAGCTTAAAACAACTCCAGAAAACATTCCTGATCTTGAACAGAAAATTGTGAAACTTTCTCTTCTCCAAATCTTAGAAAAAGGGAGAAATAGGAAATCTGCATCATGAAAGATGGAGAAAGTGAGACAAATCCAAAGGCTGTTCAGAGGGTCATAAGTGTAGGGGTCATAAGGAGTCATGGAGCAGACTGAATGCAATTTGTGAGAAGAGGGTGGGAGAAATAGGACTATCTGATGCACAATCCAAGCTCACACCTTGGCCAGATGAGTTTTCCTCTCCCTTGCTAAATGCACATTTTGTGTCTAGCTGGATGTGGCGGACAACTATGGAAAGTGGGAAAGACAGACATCAACTGTTAATTCAGACAGATTGTGAAGACTGGTACTGTGCTACTGCTGTGAGATCCTGGTAGTCATTGAAGTGAACC
This sequence comes from Psilopsiagon aymara, assembly GCA_024733675.1. Taxonomy (NCBI): domain Eukaryota; kingdom Metazoa; phylum Chordata; class Aves; order Psittaciformes; family Psittacidae; genus Psilopsiagon; species Psilopsiagon aymara. The sequence continues at coordinate 27,843 of JANRGW010045802.1, read as the reverse complement.
GCACACTACCCTTTCATGTATTTATAGCTCTGTGTTTCTATACTACCACTTTCACCCATCTCAGATGTGTTCCTCCAGTCTGCCTGACATACTTATCATGTCCTTAATAATTTTACCAAACAGGAAGAAGACGGGAGATATTTTGATTTTGGTGTACTACTGTTTAAGTAGAGGCCCCATCTCTTCCTTATCACATTAGGTCACTCACTACACTACCTAAACAGCAAAGGCTATCTGTTCTCCTAAAACACCTACCTCAGTCACAGTCAGAGGGAAGACCATTCCTGACCTCCTTTTGTCACTAAACTACTGAGCTACCTGAGATAAGCTTCCAGAGTAGGCTGAACAGAATCCAGCTAATCTTCCTCCAGCTAACTCTTTGTAGGGCAGCCAGGGTACCTAGAAACCAGAGGCACTTGAGATATCATCAATAAGCACAAAAAAAGGGACTTTAAAGCCAAATTATTGTCTGATAAGGTGGAAAACTATGTGGAAAAATAACATTGCTCTGGAAGAACAGAAAATGTGATTATCTGATGGATGTTACATGTGAAAAAATAGAAAATAACTGTATGTATTGGTTACTCAAAGAAGCATGTCCTGCAGCCTCTTATATCTCTATGTTACAAATACAAATTAATTTTTTATCCAAAATAGAGCCTCTAGCTCTCCCTCCAAGAACTCCCTGCTTGAATTCCACATGAACCCTCTATGAGATCTTGGAATCTCACTCCAAACTGCTTCACATGTCGTTTAAATTGAAAAACTATATTTTCATTCTGTGTCATTTATGTCCAAATAAAAGACAATAATTGATTTGCCTTTCCCTACTTGTCTATGATTGAAGCTACTGTAACTGATTCCAGGAGATCTTCTATGTGTGGCTATAGCTAGTTGTCTTCTTAGAAATCATAAACTTAATAAATAATTCCACCTGCTGTTAACTGCTGCGCTCTTACCTGCAAACAAACTTTAAAATCTATGTTATGTTTAAATATTTAATTTGATTTAAACCATTTTCAGCAGAAGTCAGTTTTCAGCAGAAGTAAACACACAATGTTAACTTCAGGAATTTTTCACTTAGTCACAAAAATACCAGACTACAAATAATTTTAATGTTCTCAACACTGCATGTTGTGGATGCTCTAATTTTTCCTAGAACCGTTGAAAAAGCCTACTGAAAGTTCCACTAAAGACTAACATGGCGTCATTCAGTCAGGTCTTTTCAGCTACGTATCTCACAGCTATCACATTGACAAAACATGCTCTTTGAGCAGCTCTGATTCTGCAGGATGCTGAATGCCCTTAATATAGCAGGTTCAGATGGCTCGGTATGTAACAGGAAACTGGCTTACCTACCAAACTTCTGAAATGTATAATGTTCTAAGACACTTTGATTTTAATTTTCTAAAAAGGAGAATACTATATTCAAATACTAGTTTCATTAAATCAGAGCCACCGTATATTCAGAAACCTGACAATATGACGTAATGGTATGATTTCACTAAATACGCTGCTTCAGTCACTTGAATTCTAGTAATGATTATTATCTAAAAGGCTGATGCCTTTCATCAACTACCAGGAAATGCATTTCAAAAATAAAATGTAGATATATACGCAGCACAAAAAAGAAAAAGCAATGAAACTAAAGATTCATGGGATTTATCAGTAATTATTATAGTTATATTTATAAGAAAACTACATTAATTTATAACACTATTAAAAAATAGGATTTCGTATCAGCCTGAGACAGGTTGGGGTTTTTTGATTCTCTTAAGGACAGAGGGAAAAAAGTGCCTTTTCTTCATTTTTTTTAAAAAGACACCTTGATTTTTATGTGGCCATTTGTCATTCTAAAAAAAAGTAATTTTGTCAAATTATTGTGCAGTTCATCCCAGCAGAGGAAAACTAAACACATGGTACAGGAACTATGGTAAATTTTTGGAAAAATATTAAACAGATAAAAAAAAAAAAAATTCAAATGTTTCCATTTTAAACTAGCAAAAGACTGTACTGTATTTTGAATATTCTGTGTCACACTTTCAGATAGCATGATCAAAATACTAGGTTCTATACTGTCATGCCATAATCAACCTTTTGTTCCTATATCCACAAAGGTAAAGATGAAGCATACATGGGCTCTGTTTGACCATACATTATGTCTCTGCAACAACTTAGATGAAACAAATGGAGAGTGCTCTCTCTATCCTTTTGATAAGGAGTTCTTTGAAACGTGCTTTTATTTCCAGATCTCCTTGTCCGCACATTATCGATATTTATGTATTCAAGCACTTGATAATAATTGGTATGGGAGGATAAATCCAAACATCTTTCTATAGAATCTTTCATGCTGTTGTTTTTTAAGACAGTGAACAATGGGAGAAGAAAGCAGCTGAATCCACAGGTGATTTAGGTCATTATTAAAGAGATTTCAAAAAACTTGTCATAATCACATCTTAAGGATGGATGATCTCGAAGCTGAGAAATGAAGACACTTATTCATTTATCAATTTACCAATTCATTGACTGTTCCTATCTTTTTAACTCAGACTTAACTTAGTGAGACATTGAACATTCAGCTTGTCCCTCAAAGACAGCTGTAGAATGCCTGTCTTCAGCTTAATTTACCATATTTTTCCTTTTGTAACACAAAGCCACAGGGAAATAGTGATTACACAAAGCTGTTCTGAAGCTTGGAAGTTGATGTAATTCCTAAACCATAGTTTAGGGTAAAGTAATACAACAAATGCAGTTTATCACATTGTTCTGCAATTTGCCATTAGGCTACAGTCACAGAAATCTGGATCCTGTATCAGGAGTTCTAAGCAAGTATTTTTGTTTGAGTCCCCTAAATCTATTTTTTATAAACTTAAGCTGGCCCCTGCATACCCTCATGAAGCAGTGATCTTGATCACGTGATGCTATGTTATGTGGGATGGCTACTGAAGTTTTTTCAAGATGACAGAAATAGTTTGCACCAACATGGTATTTTCTTTCTGTTTACTATGCTTTCCAGTGCAACAAAAAACTGTAACACTGTGAAATATAATACGTCATAATATGCTAAGTCATGAGGAATGCATCATACAGAAAGCTAACCCATAACCCTTTAAAAGTCTTATAGACCATCCTACTGGATATGTATTTAGAAAAAAAAAAATACAAAACTATTATGGATTGAATAAAAATATCTATGGTTTAAAATTTACATCTGTTTAGAGAATTAAAGAAACAAGAATAGAAACAAATCATACAGTGGTGTATATTTGGAATAATAAAATCAGAGCAGCAGCACACTATAACAAAAATCATAAATATTAATCCTAAATAGTTTTGATTTATTTTTTTTCTAACCGAACATTCGATTCACTACAGATGGGTTTCAGCATCTTATTAACTATGGTCTAGTGTATGCACAAACAAAAAGAGTGATGCAATGCTACAGCCTTTGGGAAGAGTCGCTGATTGATGGATGGCTGAACACGAGCCAGCTTGTGCCTAGGCAGCCAGGAAGCCAGCAGCACCCTGGCTTTATCAGAAGTAGTGTGGCCAGCAGAGCCAGAGCAGTGATTATCCCCCTGTATCGGGCATTGGTCAGCCTGCACCTCAAATCCTGTGTTCAGTTCTGGATCTCTCACTACAAGAGAAACACTGAGGTGCCAGAGTGGGTCCAGAGAAGGGCGTCAAAGATGGCGAAGGGTCTGAAGCACAAGTATTATGAACAGCTGAGAGAACTGGGAGTGCTTTCTCTGGAGAACGAAAGCTCAGAGGAGATCTCTTCACTCTGTACAACTACCTTCAAGAAGGTTGTAGTGGGGTGGAGGTCAGTCTGTTCTCACAGGTTTCAAGTGACAGGACAAGAAGTAATGTTCTCAAGCTGCCTCAGGGAGGTTTAGACTGGATATTAGGAAAAATTTCTTCAGGGAAAGGGTTGTCAATTATTGGAACAGGCTGCTCAGGAAAGTGGTGGAATCACCATCCCTGAAACGTTAAAAAAACCCCATGTAGATGAGGTCCTTAGTGACACGGTTTACTGGTGGACTTTGTGGTCCTGGGGTAAAAGTTGAACTTGACGATCTTAAAGGTCTTCTCCAACCTAGTTGATTCTATGATTCTATAATTAACTTTATGTAATGAAATTCTGTTTTTAAAAGCAGCATAGATACAGTAAGCAGATCGTAAAATGTGCTTGGGTGCCCAGTAATGCAGTTTTTACAATGACTTTTAAAACATCCTGATACTTAACTCCCACTAGTTTCATATGGTGACACACACTTACAAATTATTGTGGTATCTGTTAGTGCCATGAAGATCTGGAGGAAGTTTAAACCCTAGACACTCATGAAAGATACACTCACATAAGTGAAATTTTTAAATTACTACTTCCTCTACTTCCTTTTATTTTACACTCTTTTTCTTGCTAAATTTTTAATTTAATTTACTAAACTAAATAAAGCAATATGCTGCTTAACGCAGTAAATCACATCTGATTAGCAGAATCCAATGCAATGTACAAATTAACAAAGCTATACTACAAAATTGATTATGAAATTGGTCTTTAAAATGACAGTGAAAATTTCACTTTAAAATGACAATGAAATATGAAAATAAACATTGAGCAATTAAGACTATGGGATCTGATATAATTTCTACAGACTTACAGACAGAATCACAGCCATGAGGCTGGTCATGGGATAGTTTCTCGGCAAATCATAATTGAAAAATATTTTTCAGCAGTGTGCACACTATATTTAACTATGCAAAATAAAGTCTTCTGTGCTTTTTAAAAAAAGAGAAAGGCATATGTGAATTTTTATATAAATAACTAAATGAGCTTACCCTGTATATCCAATATAGAGTGTTTAGTTTTGTCTCAGCCCAGTTCTTTTTCTTTTTGATTTTCCCTAGTCAGTACTAAGCAAAATCTTTCTGTCAGCACAATATATTTGCCTCCATATTACAAGATCTAAATGCTACAACATAGCTAGAAAGAAAATACTAAGTCAGCAATGTAATCTGAAATGTGGAAATGCTGAAAGCAAAAAATTTAACTCTAACAGTGACATTTCCCAGCAGTGTGCATGGAAGAATAGTACAAATGTGAGGAAGGCTAACTGAACCTAAATCTTGCCTATTGCATTCTGACTTTATCCCACTAAATTATAATTCAGTATTACCAACACCATATCATGTTCAATTCTCTTAACTTTAATTTCTTTAAACATGTTGAAATGTTGAAGATATTTAGTGCCCAAATAAATTAAAATAGCTAGCACTGAATTCTGTTTAATTATCTATATTTTTTTATGCTTTCAGGAGATAATATTTTTCTCTCTGCAACAGCAGAGAAATTCTGCTGTTCCTCATGCTACAGCAGGATAAAAAGATGAAGGAGTGACAGAGAGCTATGTACTGACTATGTTTTGGCCGTTAGATACATGGCTTCTTGTTAACTTTGCTCTCCCCTTTTCACCACTACTCCCCAAAGACAGACACAGAGACTTCATATTCAGGCCACATTATTTAGTTAATTATTCAGTGAGTATTTGATATTAGACATCCAAATTAGACCGTAAAATCAATAACTCTGAAATCTAGTATCTTGTATAAGACATCTCAATCTTTTTTGCAACTCTTGTCGGAGGAAGGGCTGGTCAGGACAGATTTGCCCCAAACAGAATAAGTTTACTAGATGTTGTTTAAAGGCTATTCTTCCACAAGTTGAAAGCAATGAAACTAACATGGATGCGCGTAGGAAAACTATGACATCTTAAAAATCAGTATTCTGGATTTTTACACAAATTTAACTCTATAGAAAGTAATTAAGTTTAGTTTTTTTCCTTGTCTTTCTTTAAAGTTAAGTTTTAAAAGTTTAAAACATTAAATGCTTGCAAAAGTAAATAAAGTTAAAGCCTACTAATGCATATATTGCCACTGATTTTTTCCTGAACATCTGAAGACTTCTGTTCCCAGAACTGATTCCTGGTTTTGTCTTATAGGATGTACAAGTTGTATGAGGATTTCACATCAGTACAACCACGACAGCATACTTTGAAACATAACAAATGTTTAGCTTTGAGATGGGTGAAAGTGCAATTAGAAGGTACTGAGTTTCCTTGAGTGTTAAAATACATAATTCATTCTGTAAGAAAGTGGGCTAATAGTAAATCAAATTAGTGTAGAAATTAATGCAAACCAGTTATTCAGCTGATGTCAAGATTAAACAACCTCAGAAGATACTGCACATCTTGCCTAACTGGGTGCCCCTCACATAGTATAGGTATTAATCCAGTGGTCAGTATTAACACCTAGGCTGGTAATGTCAAAATGAAAGCATGGGTCACATGTAACTGTAAAGAAACACAGAGGAAAATTATTATCTGCATTTAACAGATGGATAGTCTCTTCCAAAGAGATAGAAAATAACTTGCCTCTGTCAACTGGCAGTCCAATCTCTGTAACAGGAATTAAAACCTGTCTCAAGTAAGTTGCTATCCTGTAAGGTACACAGACATCACAATACTGAACTATTAAAGAAGAAAAGCCTATTCTGACAGCATTTTTTGACAGCCTACATCACGAGAACAATAATTTTCCTCTTTATTCTTCTTTCAGAAATAAACAGCAGACCCAAATGAAAAGTGCAGCTTCTGCTTTTACAGACTTTAATAGGTTTTGATTGCTGATGCACATACTTTGCTCATTATAAATTAAACAAGGGAGACAGATTTCTACCTGAAGAAGCATGTCTGTCAAATGTGTGCTTCGCATGGTGTTTTTCATAAAATTTAGTTATGGATGGCTAACATGCTGATTAATGGATTTTAAGGACAAGTTTGCAGTTTTGAAGGAAAGTACTCTTTCTAATTTAGCAACCATAAAATAAAAATAAAAATAAAAATAAAAATTAGAGATTGTTTTCTCCTGGAAACGTAAGCACATTTATTTAGAGTTGGTATATTAATAAATGACAACTGCCACAGAAAGTAGTCTAGCATTAAATTAAATACATTCCATGACCTGCTCACTCAAAATGCATTATCTTTGAATATATTATGTGTGCAAATATAATGATACTATGTAAATGGCAGCCTTAAAGTCCTGTTCAAAAATGAAAGTTTGTTTGCCTGATGAGTTAAAATAACCTTGAATTATTTATGAACACTTATTGCTTGTTAATATTATAGTATTATCTAATTGTTTTAGCTCTTAAAGCACTTTAAAGAAAAAGGAAGAATGACTGCTTGACTGTCCATCAAAGATTATCAACAGAGAATAATTAGAATATACTAGTACAACTTATTGGGCAAATAACATAACAGAAGTCTGCAAGGAACTATATAAATTATAAAATTGTTTATTTCCATGCTAAGAAAAGAATGCAGAGTCATAATAATGCTTCTATTAAATAGATTGGATCTTAAAAAAAAATAAAAATCAAACAAAAAAAAAACCCTTAAACAAATATATTATAGTTTCACATCTTTTATTAAACTACTGTGCTGTATTCAGTGACTTACGTAGAAAATTAAGCAATTGGGTTTCAGTTGGAGTGTGTTAAAAAACTGTATCTTTTTTTTTCACTTTGTATTTTCAGTCTTATAAACTGAATATTTTTCCTATGTAGAATTTTTAAAAACATACTCCAAGGTACGTGTCAATATTATTTTTCCTAGGGTATTAATATGTTGCAATATACAATTGCAAGTAAAATTTAAATTAATTTAAATATCCTGAGTAGAAGTTAGAATGCATCCTGTTCCATGCACCTGTTTGTCTGGTCACGCATCAAATCAACTTTCTTGAACTAGCATACACTGATTATTTCAACACAGAAATTAAAATCATTTGATGCTTTCCAAGGCATTTAAGAATTGTGTGTGTTTAGAGAGGGACAAGACAAATGATCAGTTAATGACTGAAGGCTTCAGCAGCGTATTTTCCATGAGGTGGGCAAACCTAATAAAACAATATGCTAATGCAAAACAATCATGATCTACGTAGGCTTCAAATTCAGATTCAAAGGTGGAGGTTGCATGACAGTCTAACACAAGCTCAATAGAAACAGAACAATTTTTCAATTGAAAATATGATACTTCATACTGAAGTGGCACAGGCTTTAACGGTATGTAAAATACAGTAATAGCTTAACATTTACAGAAATAAATGGAAACATGAATAGAAAAATCCTGAATATGATTTTGCATTTATATGTTAACTCACGTGCCAAGCACTTCTTATCAAGAGAGAAGTAAGAATTACCCAGTGTTTGTAAAGTCAGAACTGCTTAGAATCAACTCAGTCATCATTTGGAACTGTCAGGTACTACTATCCTTGTACTTTTGTTAACATTCATTTTTTCATTACTTCCTCTGTAAATGATTAGTATTTTTAGCATTTTAATGGTACAGGGAAGAAAATCCTATCAATCTACATTCGTATTACTACACTACTGAGCTAGGCTTTGAAGTCCCAAAGTATGCATGTAAGCAATTTCTAAAGGACTGTTTCTTCCTCAGACACTTAAAAATTCATTTGGAAATGCTGGAATATTTTTTTTTTTTTTTGGTGGTACTTCAGTGTATTAAAAAAAAAAAAAAAATATGTGAGCTGGGAATGTCAAATAAAAATCCCATTAATATGATAAATCATAGACATGGTCATATTTTCTAATTAAATCACATTGAAAAAACTGATTTGAATGTAGTTAACTTTGAGGTTCCAGAGAAGAAGTTCCCTTGATTAAGTAGAAGGTCAAAGAAAGAACAAAACTGCACTGGCTGGTAAGTTATTTAAAAGCTATTTTAAATAAAGAATAATACCTAATATTCAATTTAATTGTGTTAAAGGCAGCACCCCACTGACAATAAAGCTGGAAGACATAGCTAGCATGTCCTCTATAAGATGTATGTATATTTGATTGATTTTATGCAGTTCTGGACAGATTCACACAACAGAGAGCAGCTTTTATTTAAAGAAGAAATGTAGAAACAGGAAAAAAACCCAAAACCAATCCAAAACAAACCCAACAAAATAAAAGGCTTTCAAGTTATAAGTATTTCCTCCAGGTATGTTATTAGAAAGTGAGCTCCATTATCTTTATGTTGGTTTTATCCCCAAGGTTATCTAGCTTTTGACCTTTCCCTTTGAAAGAAAAATTGAGGTACCCAGTCATTGACCATTAGGATTTTTAATACTGAACTGATACTCAAATACATTCACTATATTTTTTTTTTTTACTTTATTTCACTTCAAAAGTATTTAAAGTCTTTTGTAAGGAGAAATTTGTGTTTTGAGGTTTTTTTAGGACTACTGACATAGTTAAAAAAAAAAAAAAAAGCTTCATTATATAGCAGAATGGTAGATGGCATCCTGTTTTATCTTTCAATATTCTTGCTTATATCATCTGTAAAGGCATTTGTATGATCACTCCAGGGTAAAGGATAGCAAGGTAATATTTAGGATTCTGCCCTGTAAAGAGGTGAGGGGCCTTTAAAGTCCCGTTCTTTCATTCTGTTTTCCAGGTTTAAGATAACTACATATCTGTGTCACAGCCTAGCTCTACATTCCTGGAAATAAATGACTTGTGATAAGAGCAGGGACATCACAACAGTCTGAAGAGCACATGCACTAATCTCTTCTCTCAAATCTTTTCTTGATAACCTGCTAGAAATAAAGCAGTCCTGGATGCAGACAAGGCTGCTTTGTTTAGTCATGGTATAAGAGAGCTGCTCCACCTATTCCTACTCCCCTGGTATACTGAGGAAAAGGAAAGATGACCTTCTTTTTAAGGATGTTATCAAAAAATACATACTGCTGGTGGACTCAAGATGCCCAGGTCTTCCTAACTGCAGAAACACTGATTACTGACATACTGTACCCATTTTACTACACACTTTAGAACTCAAGTCTTTTGATTTAGGTGGCTGACATATGGGGACATTCATATCCTCCACTGCTTTTGCAGATGGAGCCAGTGTGAATCCAGAGAATATTACAGACCTTGGCATGTCTTTGCTTCAGATTTGGTTCTAACATTATGCTGGATAGCTCTTCAAAGCACCTTGGCTGATATATGTTATTCTGACTATTTGAAGTTATCATGTTTCGTATATTTATTACCAAGACTTTTGATTATCCTGCCATCTGACTGCACCATAATGATCACAGATTACATAATGCCCACTTCTGGCTATTAGAGTACTGTGTACACCAGTACTCCTTTTGCTTTCTTTCCCTAAACTTCCCTAAACTTCACAATTTCCACTTCCCTTCCCTAAACTTCCCTAAGCTTTCCTTTCCTAACTTTCCTAAATTTCCCTAACTTTCCTAAATTTTCCTTCCTTAAATTTTCCTATATAAAATTGAATATAACATCAAAGTAACTGGGAATTTCAGAAGGGATTAATGATTTTAAGAGCATCTTTCTTAGTATCTAGTAGATTATAAGCAAATCTTTGTGAATGTTTTCTTTCTCCTTAGCTCAAGTAAACTAGCTTAATTATTGCTGAAGGGGAAGAAATTAGAGTGGGGAATATTATTGAGTTCTTCTTTGAATTAGTTATTATTTACCTTTCAGTTTCTGATAACTGCTAGAAATTAAATGGAAGGCAATAAATTATAGGTTCCTTAACTGAGACCACTTCTTTGAATTTCGAAAGGATTGCTCCATTACCAAAGAGAAAAGTAATAATTATTTACATCTATAAATTTTATTCGACCTTTCAACATCACACTTTCTATTTACTTCACTTTGTTGGATAAAATAATATCAATTCCCCCAAAACATCTGCTAGAATGGAAATTTCCATCTTGGGTAACTATTGCATCTTTAGTAATTCCTATCTGAACTGCAATGTGAAACACTGATTGAGGTGAAAACTGCTTCTCTTTTTTTTTTTTTTTTTTCCCAACAGGTTTATTTCCCAGAATCAACTTGGCTTATGCCTTTCTTATTTCTGCATTGACCACTAAAACGTAATTGATCTTCTGCCTCAAAATTCACGCAGTTTCATGAGCTCTGTTACAATTCAACGTAATCTATTTCTCACTGATGTTAGAAAACATAATAAGGTCACAGCAGGGAAGCTCTAGCTTCATTAAAGCACATTATTATAAAAAATAAAATGATCTGGGGTAAATTGGTTTTGTCCTTGTGGTACAGTTTGCATATATCCACATTAATCTGAGCATATAAAGGAGCAATAAATTTGCTAGTCCTACTACATTACAAATGAGTCTCTTTTTTTCCATTTCACCCTGGGAACCTCTAGTGGCAGATGGAGATGTCAATACTTCATGCTCCAGGCAATACCTACTTTGGCTGAGTAAAACAATATGAAACCTCCCTACAAGAACCAAATGCCCATTCAATGAAAATGTTCATTTTAGTTTCTAATTTTTTGTTTGTTTTGAAGACTTTGTGTCAAGCAAAGGTACATGTCAAAATTACTTAAAGAAATTACTAAGCAAGGATTTTGAATTTTGACCCTCAGACTGTCACTTAGTATGGAAACCTGTAATAGAGGGACTGTGCGTAGAGAATCAGTGATTGTTCGATTACTCTAGTTTAACTGATACTAAAATCTGAGAAAACTAATTACAAGTGGCAGGCAGGAAGGCTTTTCAATTCATTACTACTTTCAAGGTTCTCACTTCTCTTTCTTTTTTGCCTTCAGCTGTTGGCAAAGGAGAGGCCTTTGCAATTCAATTTTTCAGTTTATTTTTGACTGCTTTTAATTAAATTTGATGGCCTGCTTCTGCACCAGTGGACTTATTTGAGTTGCACAGCACTTTACTGTTATAATGATGGGCCCCTTGATGTCTTTTCATTCTTAACTGCTTTTCAAAAGTGCTTCTTTCAACTCTCATTTTATAAATATTTAAATAACTGTGAATTTATATAACATATCTTGGCATTAGCAATAGGAATTCTATTGCCTATTTAATAGGTTTTACGTAGTAATATGATTTTTAAATAAAGTTATACATTCTAATGTTAATTGGGAAAGTGTTGTTCCTAAATCATGTTACTTGTAAGTGTCAGCACAAATTGTAGTCATATTTCAAAGTAGGAGTAATGAATTAATTAGGCAGTAGTTTATGAACTATTGATAATGTGGCTATATTTTTTACACATATTAATTATTCAGAGCAACAGGCAAATAAGTAAATAATATGAAATAAAAGAGAGACTTCTGATCTTTGCACTACAAGTAATGTAACTTGTATTAACCTCAAGGTCTTCTGAAACAAATTTCCATTTTTAATATACAGTTACCAGAAAAAAAAAAAAGAAAAAAGAAAAAGAAAAAAAAAAAGTAGAGCAAAAGAAAGGAGAGAGGGATGTTTTAATTAATAGCACTTTGACTAACGTGAAACAAAAAGTCTGATGAAGAATTTAAGAACCTAAAATCCTTCAACAGGCAGGACTTATTTCTTAAAACAACTTCTCTTCTGTTTGCTGTTTAATGGCTCAGCTACTTGGCCCATCTCCCATAGACAGGGAGCCTGAAAGGACTAGAATACTCCTCTAACCATTAAAGAAAAGAATTTGCACATACTTTCTCATCTTGACAAGCTCTTTGTTCTGCAATGATTCACACTGGCTTCAGTGAAAATTCTCTCTGAGGAGGGAGGCACCATAATGAGTACTACAGGCAAATGCGGCATAACACTACTCAGTAGTCAATAAATTTTGGCTTTGGACAAAGGAAAAAGGAGAATAAAAGTTATTTTGCCATGTGGTTCTGGAAGCTTACAATTATTTTAGAACATTTTGTTCTAGAAAACAGCTATTTGAAACTGAAAAGTGTATTTCACTGGTAAAAGATACGTCTTCCTAATTACTTTTGTATTGCATAGGACTTAGAAATATAAGTTCCAAAGCCTATGCAAGCAAGAACCTCTTATTTTTTTATTTTATTTATTTTTTTTTTTAAATTCCATATGGACTGGTCGCTGCTTCTATTTATACTGTCTCCAATATTAGGAATTACCTGCTGCTACAGTTTCCTCACCTAACTTTATTACTCATTTAAAAGAACATTTTCCATACCTTTAATAAAACAAAGCAGTAATCATACCTGAAAGGTGGAAATTCTTATTAGTTAGACCTATAGTTTACATAATCAAAGTTATGCACATCATCATCATGATGTACATCATTTGTTTCTACAATTATTCTGATGGTGTCTTTCTATGTAAACACCCTTTGAAATCATTAAAAATTCTCAAAACCAGTAAATATAAAGTGCATTTAATTCCTCTATAAATATGCAGAAATCAAATGGCCAAAGTTCAGTTAAGGTTAATTTCATTTGTTTGAAGAAATTCTACACTGGATGTGTTTACTTGGCAACTGAAAAAAACAAAACTAATGGTCATAGAAATTCTCCTTCATGATAGTTGAAAAAGGTAGTAATATAGTTACCCACAGCAAGTGCAGCAAGGAAGCTACTCTTCTACAAATGTAACACAGACAGGTATATTCATATTAGATTTAATAGTGATATATGTGGTAAATGTGGCCTCAAAGGCCTTTGTTCAGTTTAATAATACACATACACCACCCATGTCCCTTACTTTCTACATGTTCAGGACTATGGAAGAAGTTTCAAATGAGTCAGTTTTCCTTTGTAATTTCATCTTTTTCTAAATGTTGACATTTCTGACAAAATACAGAGGCAAAAGATGTGGCTCCTTAATTCACATTTCATAGTTTTACAGTTTCATATTTTTAATAATGTTAGTATAGCCCCTTTGATTTGTCAGCATGTGGCATTCCATCTGTCACACACAAATTCTCAAGAAATATCACAGTACTGGAGGAAATCTGTCCATCGTGATCCAGTTACCCTTTACCACAAGAAGAGTTCCAGTTTTCTTTCCCACTGATTCTCCCACCTCTACAAAGACTACCTTAAACATTACTAAGAAAGTTGCAGGTGGCTAGGAGATCATCTCTTCAAAGTTCAACTGCATGTTAGAGAAAAAATAATCTTTTCTAGCTGTTACCTAATAAAATAGCAACTTTATATTTAAAGTAACACAGTATTTCCAAAGAATTGGCAAATATTTTTTGAAAAATTATTTTATCAAGTATTTTGTGTGAACAGGTCTATCTTTCCAGATAACCGTGCACAATATTTCAGGTTAGACAGGACAGGGGCACAGACTACTACCTCTTTTTTGCAATTTGATTAGACCTGCTTGGACATAGAGTCTAAGCTGAATATCCATGCGTGTTACTTTCAGGTCATGGGTCCCTTGTAGCCCTGAGGAGCAGAAGTTGGTAACTGTAGTGAACAGAGAAAAGAGTAGTTTCAGCCTGTGGAGTTGGTAACACACAGTGGAACCAAAATCTATGAAGAAAGATGGATCTATGAATCTATTATGTAATCATCACCTTTCAGCCTCCTCTTTGATGAATAAAGTGGGTCCCCACATTTGGTACTGTATATCTGTTTAAGAGCAGTACTGTGGTCCACCACAAACTAAAAGTACAATTTGCATGGTACATTTCAATGACTATGGAATAGGTCAAAACCGAGCTGATCTGTTATAAAATGACTGTTTCAAAGGGAAACTTGAAACTCATCAGGTTTGGATCAAGTTTCATACAGACTTCAGAAAGAACATCCAAAGGCAAACAAAACAAAACAGATGCATTAGCTGCCCTCTTAGAATATTGCTGAACATTTCACAACCTCACTAAATGTGTTGAGACTAGAGAGGGATCAGGTGTTACATTTACTTCTAATATGTTTTGAAGCAGTAAATGTTTAAAGGTGATTTTTGCTTTAGTAAGCAATGATGTGCTTCTGTGCATGTAGGCTGCTTGCCAATCTGACACTATTTGAATGCTAATGATTTATTAGACAAGAGTAAGTCAGATTTAAATTGCTTTAGAAAAAGAAATACAGCATCAACCTACAATAGTTTGGAAGTTTTTAAAACCAATCTAAGATAAAACACAGGGAGAGTTGTTCTTGTAAATGTTTGCTTTAATATTTGATTCATAATGTTAACAATGAACTCAGAAGCTCTTTCCTATGAATAATTTCAAACATTCCTCAGCAAAGGAAGCTAACCAAACTTCAGAAAAAATTTCAATTTGCAGGTATACTCATATGGATAATGTATTTATTTACATATTAAAATAACAATCAATACCACAAAAGAAAGAAGAAACATAATAGCTTTAAGAGAATGTAAATTTTAGATTTCATTATTCATTTATTTTGATTTTGAGATGAAAAGGAGCTTTAGAAATACAAAGTACAGAAACGAGAATGTGTCCTTTTATTTTTTTTTCCCCAAAATATCAGTTTTGGTAAAAGTGGCATGTATTTTGCTCCAACATATTTAGATGAAAACAACATAATTTTTGAGACTTCTATTACTTTCAGAGAAAACAAACTAGTAAATGTTTCTGATTTAGCATTTGCTTCTGAATTTTGATAAAACACATTACAGAAAAGTTATAGGAGAGCATATGCAAAATATAAAACCTAGTCACAGATAAACAGAGTTCTTCACAGATCAAGTAAAGCGTCTTTTCTTTCCATGGTAAATGTGGAGAAGTTGACAAAGTAAAACTTTAAAAAATAGTTTAAATTACCTTATTTTGTTATTTGTGCCAGTTCTGACATTTTTAAGCTTACAGGTAAGCAATAAGGGCAATACTCATGCAATTAATAGCTAACATATTATGATAGAATTTTGTTACTAAGTCAAGTCCTCTACATTATCTGCCAACCAGATAGAGAATAATGGAAGCATAGAGAAGACCATTTCTCAGTTTCAGCACTAGTGCTGTATCAGTCTTTAGTAATTAGGATAACTACTTACAGATTAAGCACTAATCATGGAGTGTAGCAAATAAGAGTTTTACTATTGCTAGTAGCAGGCCACAGGCTTTATGCTCATTTTGCAAGCTTTCAGAACTGAAGTTTGTCAGTATTACTTTGTCAAAAACTGCCTTGACCCACGTGAGGCTCTATTTTCACTTCTTTAGACATAATTTTTTTTCTGATGGCCACCTGGCTATGCCTGACTTGGATTACTTTGAGATTTGGGTTGGGCTTTTTTGTTTTGGTTTGATTTTGCAGGGTATAATCATAATTTTAAAGAGGTATTCTGCGTAAAATAATGATTTGGTCATATGGGCTTTCTGTTATGAAAGCAGAAAGTGTGGAAATGGGGTACAAGGTGAACTGCAGGAGAACACAGGCAGTAAATGACCTGAAAAGAAAAAGGGCTCCGCCCTGTACTGCAAACCTACAGTTACAAACTCACCAGTGTTCAGTTGAAGAAGTGCAGACCTGTATCAATCATGAATTTCAAAATACCTTGAAAGAAGAACCTATGCCCAACATAAAGATAGCACACTGTACAGTCAGTTCAGGAGTAATATTGACTAGCAGGCCAATGAAGAAATAGCAGTGTAGAGAGTTTTAATAATTGCAAAAATGATGCCAAGTTGATTCTAGATTGAACAGGAAGAAAATTTCTACCTCAACATCTTATTCAGTCCACCAAAGAAGTCAAGATATTGAATGCCCAGCCTACCTTCCTCTCTTACTCCAGACTGAATTTACCAATCTTAGTACAAACAACAGCAGTGAAGGAGAAAAGGGGTAGATGCTACAAGTACGTGCATAGCCGTTTTACTGGATTCATTATTGAGACCTCTTTAATAATACCTGGGGGTTTTTGTTTGATTTGATTTTTTTTGGGGGGGTTGTTTTTTTCTTGTTGTTGGGCTTTTTTTGTTTTTGTTTTTGTTTTTGGTTTTTGTTGTTGTTGTTGTTGGGGATTTTTTTACTATATAGAGCAGAATATTTCAATATTTCAATTGGAAGGGTCCTACAGTGGTCACCCAGTCCCTCTAACCACTTCAGGGTTGACCAAAACTTAAGCATGTTATTAAGTATAATGTTCAAATTCCTCTTAAACACACACAGGCTTGAAGCATTGACCACCTCTCTAGGAATCCTGTTCTCAGGCTGAACCACTCTCTTGGTAAAGAAATGTTTACTAATGTCCAGTTTAAACCTTCCCTGGTACAACTCTGAACCATTTCCACGTGTCCTATAGCAATAGAATACCAAGGATAAAGGTATCCAGCAATATCTTTCCCTCCACTTCCCCTCCTCAGGAAGTTGCAGCTCATCCCACAGCCTCCTTTTCTCAAAACTAGACAATCCTGAAGTCCTTACCTCTTCATAGGACACTTTTCTGGCCCCTTTACCAGCTTTGTTGACCTCCTCTGAATGCATTCAAGTACCTTCACATCCTTCTTAAATTATGGGCCCCAGAAGTGCCAGCAATACTCAACATGAACCTGCACCGAGGCCAAAAATGGCTTAGTAATCACTTCCTTTGACCAGCTGTTTATGTTGTTTTCGATGCAAAACAGGATGTGGTTTGCCTATTTGGTTACCAAAGCACGCTGCTAATTAATGTTGAGCCTACTGTCAAACAGCGCTTCCAGATCCTTTTCTGCAGAGCTACTCTCCAGTCACTCCTCTCTCAGTTCAGACTTGTGCCTGGCATTACTCCATCCTGATACAGAATTAGGCATTTCAACTTGCTAAATTTCATTCCATTAAGCATTGCACAGTGCTGTGATCCATCTAGATACCACTGGAAGGCTTTTTGTCCCTCAAAGGACTTAAGAGCACCTCCCAGTTTATTATCATCATGAAAGTAACTTCCCTCCTTCCTTTCCTCATTCCCTCTTTCCTTTTTCTACACCTTTTGTCTATGTACTGCATACTATTTCAAATTATGACTGATGTTCATATTATTCACCCTATTAAATTTCAAAATTGAACTTTTCATTCTAGATGGAGGATATTTTCACGCAAGAGGACTGACATGACCTTCTGAGCTCAATTTAGCATGAACAGATAGAGATCTGCCTGAATTCATAATAAAAAACCAACAAAACTGTCAGAGGTATTACTTAAAATACGTAGCAAATTCATCAATAATTATCTTGTGATGTGTATCTTATGAAATTAAGACACGTTAGCTTTCTAACAATGCCAGTCTGTACAATATGTCAAGTTATTTACTTTTTTTTCACTTTTAAAATATGTAGGTTTCTGTGTGAAATTGAAAGTAATGATCTTGGACTATTTGTTTTCTGTATTTCTGAGAGCTTCCCAGAATCACAGATTCATTTTGAAGATCTCAGATTTGGGAAAGCATCACTCTAGCTTTTTATATATTCTCTAAATAACATTGAGGAAATTAATTGCCCTTTTTGAGCTTCAATTTAACATTTGTATAAAGAGGACAATAGTTCCACTCCATAAGACTTATGAAAATAGAAATCACCAGTCTCCTACATGTTCTGTAATTATTCTGGTGTGATAGAAAATGTTATATTCACATACCATTACTATTTGGTCTGCTCTTAGATGACTTCATTTATTTACTAGTTCGCATGTTTGTCACACTTACAGTACAGTTACTATTAACCAGCAATAAATTCTGCACATAAACATGCAAAAGCACTTAAAACTCTATCTTTGTAGATGTTCTGTTTTCAAACATGTTTAAGAATATGGTATTTACATAAACATGCTACTATTCAGAAGATACTTTTGAAGTTATGTAAAATGTTGTCAAGCCTCAATTTTAATACATTAACGGACCACAGTTTAAGAGTTGTAAACAGGATTTTCATCATGCTTAATGTGAATCAGTTTGCTGTCTTTTCTACATATAAATTTACATATACATAATTTTATATATATTTATGAAAATAGCATATATAATTTTTATATACGATTCAGTGATTCTATGGTTCTTTGATTTATGCACATATACAAAATTTAGATATTTATATACATATATAGAATTAAAATCTTTGCTGATGACCAAACAGAAAATAAAAATTCTTATTCTGTAGAGAATATCATGTAACTAACAGCTCCAAACTGGTAACAACAGCTATTGTCCATACTCACTACCTGCCTATGCAAAGAGTTAAAAAATAGGGAGACAGAAAGGTTAAGCTTCTTTCTTGCCCTTGTTTATAACCTTAATCCAGAGACAAGTCATCAGTTCATACATGGTTTTTCTTTTCCTGTGTCTAAGGGAACTGTTAGTTCAGTGTGTCT
Organism: Psilopsiagon aymara; assembly: GCA_024733675.1. NCBI lineage: Eukaryota > Metazoa > Chordata > Aves > Psittaciformes > Psittacidae > Psilopsiagon > Psilopsiagon aymara. Next base: position 8,707 of record JANRGW010045802.1, on the reverse strand, counting down.
CTGAAGTATGATATCTTTATACACATAAATGGAACAAGAACAAAAGATTCTAAGATTAAGAAACAAATGATAATCAATTTTATGCTGTCTGTGATTGCACAGGACTTCAGGACAGCTGCCAAAATACAGCAAAGATGCAAAAAGTATCTGTACATATCAGTAACTCTTCTCCTCCCCAGAAACTCCCTTCCCCAGGCTCATCAATTCTAGTCCCTACAGCATGTCCTTGGATGCTCTGTCCTCCATCCCCAGGTTATGCTGGTCAAGACTATCTCAAACACATCAATATCTGTCTCATACTGGGATGTCCAAAGCTGTGCACAGCATGCCAGCTTTGGGAACCCAGGTATGAGACAGTATTGACTACCTTCAGTGAGTATTTTCATTGAGAACATCAGTGCAGAATCACTTCCCCAAACCTGCTGACAGTACCCTTGCTACTGTAAAGATGTGGGAATGATGTGCCTGGGTGTACTGATGCCTTGGGACCAGCTGAGTTGGTAAGCTCCCAGATATCCCTGGGCCATTAGAGCAGAACTGCTCCACAGCTGTTACCTCTCAGATATATGACTTTGCATTCACCTTCCTGGGGTTCCTGTCTGATAATTTCTCTAAGCAGCAGCCGTGAAGCTAGCAGATTGACTGTTCCGTGCATGTTTTGTGTCATCTGCAAGCAAGATAAGATGGAAACCTGTATCATTCAGGCCATTAACGAAGAATGCTAAAGAGTATCGCTTCCTGTATTTCTCCCTGAAAGAAATTACTGCTCTCTGGTCACTAGCTGGGCTTTGCATTATGGATCACAACAGAGAAGGACCAGCAATCCTGGTCATTTTCAACCTGCAACGTTGACTGCTTACTTGGTTCATATATCACCAACCTAGCAACAAAGAAAGTATGAAAGCTGCATCAAAGGTCTTTCTGAAGTCAGGGTGATCAGGAATATGCACCTTTTCCTGTCTACAGTCTTCTCATCAAGATTATAATTTTGGATAGGAGTGATTTGTATGGAAGTGGATTTTCCTATACTTGCTATATATTGTGTCTATGATCCAGAGCAACATCTGTGCTACACTTAACAGTAGCTGTTAAAAAGATAACATGCCACTTACCTGTCTTACATTGTGATATTACTAAACATAGAAGTATTGTGATATTTTTAAATATATAATTTCACTTTGAGATATAAAATAAGTAAAATAAACCTCCTATAAGAAGTGACTGCAACCTCAAAAGCATGCACATACCATTCACATGCCACATGGTAATGCTAGCTTTTTTCATCACTATGTTTATTAACTTTGATCATTTCATATCATATTTTCTCACTTCAGGAATACTGGTTGTTTGATATGCCACATAAATACATCTCTTGGATGAAAAATCATTTCTCATTTTGTAAACTGCCAAAAAAGCGTAAATTGACTAAACATTTTGAGCATGTCCACTGACTCTGGCTCTCTCACTTAACTTGTTGACAAAAGACTCTTCCTTCTTCAGACATTACTGGATTCTTTCCTTAGCTTAGCTCATTGTTCAGAAGAGAGCTCAGCACTGTTGACAAGAAGCTTGAAACTGCTTGCATGCTGCTAGCTTAGATATAGCTTCTTTGATCTTGAGATGAGTTTGTGACTCAACTTTATCAGCATTTCTAATTATCGGTAAAGCAATTGGTGACCCAATACTAGCACAGCCACTGCCAGAAATCTGGCTCCCCTATCAAACTGTCTCTATGCAAGTAGCTCTTAAAAGAAACATTTTCAGTGATTTCCGAACTGTCAAGTACTGTGATAATGTGAGCTAATAGTTTAGTTTGAGGTGACGTTAGCAAGTTTTGAGAGATTCAATTTTATTCCTTTTTTTTACAATATCATATCTTGCCTGTCTCTCTAATACATGAACATCTTTTATTGATAATCCACCCTCAGCACCTTTCTTTTTTTAATTATTCTCTTTCTTTCTTTCTCCTTCTTCTCCTTTTGCTAGGCTAGTATCATGCAGGTTTTTTTTAGCACTTGTTCATGGAAGAAAATAGACTGTTATAATGTGAGGGAAAAGCAAATCTGACAAACAGAAAACCATCCTGCCTTTTTCTTCTCCGTGATGTCCTACTAGCTGCAGAAAAGCAGATTATGTTGACATTTAAAAGGAAAGAATACCAGGGAAATAAAATATCCAAAGTTGAACTGAGATACTGGAGTGTATAACTAATAAAAATCTAAAACACCCAGGATGAGAAGTGTGCTTTAATACAGCTAGTACCTTCCACATATTTCCTCTGATAAGTTACCTGTAGATTTTTTTTTTTAATGTGTGTGTGTAATTTTTGTGCTTTGTGGCTTTAGTACTGCTGTCATATAAGCTCCTAGCACATGAAGGGTGACTTTGCGGGACTCACTCAGAGACAATTTTTGAATAACCGAGGCTTCTGACTCTGTCCTTCATCCACAATTGTATCTGATGCACTAATAATAGGATACCAGGTTGGAAGGAATTTCAAGGATCATCTTGTCCAACGTTTCTTGGCAAACCATAAAATCATAGAACCATAGAATGACCTAGACTAGATGTCCTAGCATCCTGTCCAGTTAAATCTTAAAAGTATCCTATGCTGGAGAGCCCACCACTCCCCTGTGGAGATTACTCCAATGGCTGATTTCTCTAATTCTGAAAAATCTTCCTCTTGTGCTCAACCAGAAACTCCCCAGGAATAATTTGTACCCATTACTTCTCATCTTCTCCATTGAACTCCTTCTAAAAAGGGAAACTCCATCTTCCTTGTTGCCACACTTTAAATACTGTAACATGGTGATAAGGTCTCCTCTGAGCCTTCTTTTCTTGAGCCTGAACAAACTCAGCTGTCTCATTCTTCCATCACATGGCAGGTTTTCCAGCCTTTTGATTACCTTTGTGGACCTTCTCTGGACCCTCTCTAGCCATTCACATCTGCTTTTGCAAAGTGGGGACCAAAACTAAACACAGAATTCTGGGTGTCGCCTGACAAGTGGTGAGTCGAGTGGAATAATGACATCTTTATCACTGCTGGTGATGCTCTTATTGATGCAACTCAGCATCCTGTTGCCTTTCTTTGTCACAGCAGCACACTGTACACTTACATTGAGCTTGCCGTCTACCAGGACCCCCAGTCCCTTTCCACGGAGTAGTTTCCCAGCTGGGTAGATTCCACCCTGTGATGCAGTCTTAGACTGTGTTTACCCCAGTGCAAGACCTTACACCTTTCTTCCATAAGAAATGCAATAGGAAGGAAGATCCCTTTAATGAGAACCCAAATAATGTTCCTTACATTTTTTTTTCACCAATTTGTCTTCTAGAGTAAATGTATCACTATTTAACTATATTTTCTTGATTACTGAGTACATGCACGTATGTTCATGTTTTACATTTGTGTTTTCTTTACTTTAAGTTAGTGCTTCTAATTGTCTAGAAAGGAAAAGGATTCAGAATATTATGTCATAAATTTTGCAAAATAACATTATAAAGGAATGAAGTTACATACTGATTTAAAGATGTGTTTAAATGAGAAATTGAATTTCACAACATGGGAAAACAAAGTGGTCTAAAATGTCTCAGAAACCACATTTTTAATTATTTTTTATTGCTAGAAATAAGCAAGCTTTTTAAACTTAGTCTGAAAAGAACCTCTGAATGCGTAAGACTTCACTTACTTGGAGTTGAGGCTGATCAGCTCTTTCACAGCTGGTGCCAACATTCTGTCAGTCAAATTCTTAACTAGGTTGCAAACGGCCAGGAAAGCAGTTGCTTTTTACTCCCACCTGTAATAAAATATTGTGTCAGTTACTTTTTTTCACAGTCTTCTAATTGCAGCAAGATATTCATTACATTATCTTTGCCTGTCACAGTAAGGGTTCATTAAAATATCCATATAAAGTCTGAAATCGTAAACTATTACATTCTCTGAATTTCGCCTTGAATGTGTGATTCAGCATGTGTATAAACAAATGCTCTAAATAATATTTTATTTGCTACAAAAATTCTTATAAAATTTAATTTGTAACTGATAAAACATTTACTCATATAAGGTGCGCATTTATAAATGCTAAAGGGAGAAAGAAAAATCAGAACATCTAGCAGCAGAAAATAGAAATATATTTGTAGCAGCCTATGTAGGCATTCAAACAATGATGAGTCACATTTATTTTTATTACAGAACAACTTATCTCTTCACAAATATCTCCATCTAATTATGGACCATAGTCTTCAAAAATATGACAAACTACATTTAAAACAGGTCAGTTAAAAAGTCCCTCAAGTTTAAACTGCTATCACCTTTGAAACGTCATAAATGTAAAACACCCTGACTAAAAAAGTTCCAAATATTACATCCACCTACAAAAAGAGGTGAAAAAGTTTCAGAAAATTATAGTCCAATTAATTATATACAGGTAAATAACTTATGAATCAGTGATCAGTTACAATAAGAGCAGAGAAGAAGAACAATGATCAATATCATAAAGCTAGTTGCTTGATGATGTATACAAGCATTGGTTGGAGAGGCACTGCACATCTGGAAAATTCATGAACTTTCACTTACAGTGTAACCACCTAGGAGAACAAAGCTATGTTATTAATTAATGTTATTTTACACATTAATGCTATTTTCTTGCAGGTGGATGGCACACCTTTTTTTCTTCAGAAAAATAATTGTGATCTAAACACTAAAAAAAATTCAGTAACACTTTTGTCCTCTACATAGTCAAAGAATTCATTCTTTCTAAGCAATTCAAATAATTATTTCAAATTTGTATTTTGAAATATTCTGACAGATGAAAGCTTCTTCTACTGTCTTCTAGTTTTAACAAAAAGAACCAAATTCCTCATCTTAGAAAGAAGAACTTCCAAGAAATTCCATGAAATGCAAATGCTACATTATTCCATGAACAGTCTGCAGTTGCAGACTGACACAATTAATAAATGTGCTCACTCTGAAGCCTTTTCCTACTCTTTCTCTCTGTAGAAGCTTTACTGGAAGTTATTCATACATATAAAACTCCTTAAGGACAGACAAATTTAATTCAGTAGTCCTAGAGATTTGACCATGAATACCTATCTAGAACAGAACCATACTAGATTTTTTTTTTTTTTTTTTAATTTTTGTGACGTTTTGTGTTTCAAAATTTTTCTTTTTTCAACAGGAAGCATTCAAAAATTACCTGAAGACTGTCAGAAAGCGAAGAATCTTTCCAAAAGAAGAAAACAGGCAAATCTAAGCATGCTTTCCTGACATATTTAGACTGGAAAAACCAATAGGTGGAATGTAAGAGAGAATCAAATCTATCCAGAGCCTTCAACCATAAACTCTTTTTGTTGCATACGCATTTTGCAACTAATTAATATTTTCTTATCAGAAATAATACTAATGGTAAATTTACAAACTCTAGCCTGGAATTCCCCGAGGCAGAGGAGAACAGGAGACATATGACAGTTAACTAAATACTGAATCATCAGAGGCTAAGGGGTAGAAATCTGTTCTCTTTTATTACTTTTAACTTGAAACTGGAAAGCAAACTTGTGAGGCAGCAGTGAGATTTTTCTCCCACACTTAGACTGCTTTAGGGCAACAAATGGGGTGCATATTTTCTTTTCCAGTGAAGAAAGTAACACCTTTTATTCCTAATCCCCTTTTCTTCTTAAATTTGTAAGTTTTGTATCAATGTACTTATCTTTTCTTTTACCTTATTTTGGCTTCTCCCCTCATTTTGTTTCCTAGAACTCAGCTTTCTATTTTCTTAGCCTCTAACTCTACACTTGCAGCCCAACAATTTATTTTTTTCTGATAGTGATGTAGTTGGCCCAAAGTTATTTCTGCCTGCATTTTGCACCTGTTATCAGTTGAGAACAGAAGGAAACATCACTTGGCTCCTGAAAGAAAGCAACAGATAAGCATGAAGCTTCGGGCTGTCGGCAACTTCTATTAGCCACTGCAGGAGCATTGCGCATTATGGTCTCTCTCTTCTGTTATATATATGATGAAATTCCCCACCAGGAGGGATATATATTTACATTTTCTTAGAAAATGGGCGGAGAAAGCCAGGTGCCAATATGTAGTTGATAATATTAGAAAAAGGTTAACCTTCAGCACTGATATTTACGTACGTGCTTCTGGCCACAATGAATTTCAATTTGTAAAATTCTGACTTACAATGCTGCTGCATAAACACACAGCTAAACACTGAAGGAAGAATTGCGAGAAGACGTAATATCTCTTATTAGACTAGAAAAATTACAAGATGCTGTCATCAAAATCTTTGCTCAGGTAAAAAGAATATAAAGAAGAAGAATTCAAGTATGCTAGATGCCATATGAAACAGTGATATTATAAGTTATTTTTAAATTGCTTCTTAAAACCACAAGAGGTTATATAAAATCCTTCTCCAGTCATCACAGAAAAAATACACCAGTGATCATTTCAAACTAAGCAATGTTTACATCATACTCATGATTTCTGGAGATGGGAAAATACTTCCCAAATTCTTTTTCATAGTATGAGTTAAATCAAAAGGAAAATGACTTTTCATAAAAAATGAAATTTCATTATTTCAGCTTCTACAAATAGCGGCAACAACATGTAGTTCTGTAAGCCTTTGCTTTCATCTTTGTGTTGTGGTTTAAGCCCAGACAGCAACTCAGATACACAGTCCTTGCTCACACCCCCATCTTCTTCCTCGCTGCTCCCAGAGGGATGGGGAGGAGACTCGAAAGAACGAAACTCCCACAGGTTGAGCTAAGAACAGTCCAGTAAGTAAGTTATAACACGAACCACTGCTGCTACCACCAATAATAATAATGGTAAGAGAAATAACAAGGGAAGAGAACACTACCACTCACCACCACCGATACCCAGCCCAACCAAGCAGTGATCTAACCCTTCCGGGTAACTGCCCTCAGTTTATATAGCAGGCATGACATGCTGTGGTATGGTATACCTCTTTAGTTAGTTTGGGTCAGGTGTCCTGTCTCTGCTTCCTCCCAGATTCCCCTCCTCCCTGGCAGAGTGAGAGACTCAGAAAGTCCTTGGTTATAGCCTAAACATCACCGGACAGCAACTAAAACCATTGGTGTTATCAGCACTGTTCCCAGGCAGAAAGTCAAAAGCACAGCACTGCACCAGCTACTAAGAAGGAGAAAAATGACTGCAACTGCTTAACACAGGACACTTTGGAAAGAAAGGGTGGATATATGTGATGCTGATGACTTCCCTTAAAAAAAAAAGAAAATGCTTTTTTCCTTTCATTTACACATTGTCATGGGTTCAGCAGCAGCAGTCATTTTTCTCCTTCTTGGTAGCTAGCGCAGCACTGTGTTTTTGACTTTCAGCCTGGGAACAGCACTGATAACACCAATGTTTTTAGTTGTGGCTTAGTGATGTTTGGTCTCGCCAAGGACTTTCGGAGCCTCATGCTCTGCCAGGGAGGAGGGGAAGCCAGGAGGAAGCAGAGACAGGACACCTGACC